>OENT01000433.1:0-117684 GCA_900239685.1 Rotaria macrura | reverse complement strand
GCTATGAGGAAGAAAAATCGAAATCAAATTTGACCGATTTCAGTAGATACCGTTAGCCTTCCTTTAATCCATAATGTAGTTTTTCCATTCCATCATATTACTTGTAAAATTTCATCAACATCTGACAGAACAAGATAGTTGTGAGAAAAATATCTTTCTGTTTATAGGCTTCACCTCTTACATCTCAAGGACTCACATAGAGTAAACATATGGAGAAGTTTTGCTGCATGAAAACAATTTTCTGAATAACAATTTATCCGTGCGATGTTCTGTCTCCGAAGGGAATATTTTGCGATAATATGTGTAATACTCGCTGCTTTAAAATTAATCCTTAAGTCTATGGACGAATGCATTAGTCAATTGAATTGAAAATCTTGATCGAAATTTAAAAATAAAGTAGAATTATCTTTTAAAAAACATGCTTGTTTATTATCAAGTTCGTCTTTGGATGTATACTCGCAATAGTAACATTGAAATATAATTCTCTGACATTGAGAATATTGTTTTTACTCCCGAGCAACATTTATATTATTCTGTAATGATCGATAAATTCAATAAAATTTTCATTAGATTGTCGATGAATAATGGAAATTTCCTTTTGATTATCATGAACTACGTAGCAAAATGGATTTAAACCTTGCCATTTGATCCGCAGTCTTCACTGATACATATTTGAGTGTCTAGAAAAACTTACAACATTCTGATAAATACGATTAGATTCTAAACTACTCATCTGTATCAATCAACACACAGATAAACGGAAACAACAGTGACGAATAATTTTCGTACCATATCGATATGCCTATGGAGATTAGAAATGAGGAATGATATGAAAATAAACAAAATCAATACACTGGTTATTCGATGTAAAAAATCTTGATAGTAAAGTTTATTATCAGATTTCTTCAAGCAACTAATAAATATCTAATACTGTTGAGTTATTGTTTTTTTATTGAAACACTGATTCGCTCAATTATTTGTAGTTTCGTAAAACTGTCTTTTCAATTGCTCTGCATTGTGCATGAGAGAAATATAGATCATTTGTAATTGTCATGTTGATATATTAGGAATTTATTTGAATTTGATTAGAATAAGATTTTCATATTATTTACGTTATAACTACTGTGATTTATACATTCATACAATTGATAAGACTATCAGGAAAGACACCCATCATGTCTCTGATAATTTTTTAATGAGATTTCACTCGGTAAAACCTTAATTAATTTACTAGCATAGATAAGTGATTATTTTATTCGCCTAGGTCTTTTTAAATAAACTTGTTTCAATTTATAGAATATTCAATCTTTTGTAAGATGAACTGTGCAGCATATTTCATAAATCCACGAAAAGATTTCCCATATTATATGTTCTCAGATAAAAAGTTTCTAACCTTTTGATTTTATTGTTGGAGCCATCTATGTTATTATAATGAATCGAATGTAATTGATCGCATCTGTATTGATGTATTAGTGATAGAGCAATGCATCGACTTCCGTGTAGGCAAAACTTTAAATCTATACAGATCTGGGACGAATGAGATTGGTTCGGTTCGACAAATATAGATAATGATCGTAGAATTCTGAATCGATGTAATGAAACAAGAAGTAAACAGATCATTTGAAATATTACCATCTGGTTTTAAAATTAGTCATACAAAACATGAGCAAACGACTAAGTACGCTTTACATAAGAGAACAACAATACAACTTATGTATGATTGGACAAGTAATAGTGGTATAAAGAATAAAAAGCCCACATGTTTATGACTATGTACGTAAACAACTCAATAATGGTGACTTATGCAAACAAATTAATTACAAGGGAATAAACTGTAAGAATAGAAGTAAATCATCGTCTTCAGTAGAAAAAAAAACAACAGATATTCATAGAATATCGTAGCTGTAAGCTGAATGCAAAGCCGGTCGATTATTTTCTAAAGATTTTCTGTTCGTGAATACTAATAGCGTTCTTCATCGAGTTCCGTAGTTTTTTGTTCAAAACCAGCTGGTTTGTATTTACTTGAGTAGTGTTAATAACATATGAACGGAACAGAAGAATGAAGTTGAACGAAGCGGATATAAAAATAATAGAGCTTGTAGAATAGGAAAAAATGAAATCAGAGTACATATGGGTTCGACCGAACTAATGAAGTGAGTTGCCATCGCTCCCTAGGTGTCGAGAGCGCCTACGAAGCATATGGGGATGGTTTACTTATGAGATTGCTTTAGAGTGTTGCCTGCGAATGACAATTAGAGAGTTTCTGTACGACCACAAATATCAATATACGCGTTTTGTTTTGTCAGTATGCCATGAATTTTTGCAACATCATATAATCTAGCACTATAATCGTATAGCTTAGTAATTACATCAAAGAGTAAAATACTATTGCTGTCGTGCTACCATGTACAAACAAAGTAAACAAGCTGCTCTCATTCTCGTAAAGCATCATATTTATATTTTTCTTATCAAGTTTTTTGAGACGATGCTTTTCCAACTACGATAGTACTCAGTTTATGAATTATCATATCAACCCAACTGTATTCATCTAAACTGAACACGATGGATGAGGAGGAAAGATTGATATACCTGACAGTAATGATTTCGGTTCTGATTTCAACAGAACTCTGTTTTGTAAAAGAGTTTGGAAATTAGTGATCAAAATGAATACTGATCGGTATTTCAGAAGTTAACATAGAGTTTAAAACTTTCGATTAGTATTCTGCCAGTTGAAATAGTCACTTATCATTCTATCAGTCAGCTTTATATCTCTTCAAATTATTTTGTTTTTGTATTGAAGTCGGTTAACGTTTGGAAAACAGCTAGAGTTCTTTTATGACACTCGGCTAGTAGTCTTCGTATGGGAGAAATCTCAATTTAAATTTGATTTGTAGCACTATTCTTATTCAAGCTTTTCATTCAGACATAGAAAACTTTTGTAAGAGCTCGGGGTCTACAATTGTTTACATTTCTTCAAATAAAACAATGGAGGCTCTTTCTCGAAAAACAGGTCTTCTTCAAGTTTTTTGTAAGTATTAAAATCTATCGTCGAGTGATTGTTGCTAAGACAGAAAGTCGAAGTAATAAAACTCTGTTAACTAGTTTAATGGCTGACCGTACTGTGATCGAGTTGTCTGAAACCTAGATACATGATTTGATTTGATTTCAATATATTGTTGATGACATCGTTGTCGCCGTTTAACAGTGAATATAATATAAGCAATTGTAATGTCAGCAACGGTTTTTAAGCGTTACAATTATGACCATTTCGTTATCAATTAAAAAAGATCGTTCTTTTATTTTTGTATATATGCCTTGTCCGTTATCAATACTGCTAACCGACAATTTTCCAAATGATTGTGAAAGCTAAAGCATGAATTGAGTTAGTTTGATGAGAAGTGTAGAACTATTTAGAGATTCAGTAGTCGTCAATGTATAACTCATAGAAATATGAACGTGACACTATCAAGACTATATTCATGCATTATCGTTTTTTCTAAAGTGATACGTTCGATGGTCGCGAATTATTTGTCGTACTTGTCTTTGGTTTCTTTTCATCCTCCAACCTGTAATGGGAAAGGGGCAAGCTAAACAACAAGGAAACAATCGATAAGCAGTTCTGGAACGAGCATTTTTAAAATCTTACGGCCTATTCAAAATTAAAAGGGTTCAATATTTGTGGAAGAAAAGGAAGAAAAATATTCTGACTGAGAACACAATATGGTATTTGTTCATAACACAATAGTTCGATCAAATGTCAAACGTTTGAAGAACGAGATCAATTTCACATTAGTTTCGTTAAATCAGATTTTTTTCAACACGAGCACAGAAAATTAATACTTTTTTCTATGGATTATTTGTGCCATTGGTTAGCAGCGTTCAAATAAAACTTGAAATTAATGAAACAAAAAGATTCATGTACTGATAAAGTGAGATACATATATATCTAGAATAGAACAGAACATAATGTTCAAAAAAAGAAATAATTGATTAAAATTATTTTCATCATGAAAAAGATAAGAAATTTGAAAAATTACCAAACTCAATAATCGGGAAAAATAAAAGTTAAAAGAAATATATTTATTGATTCGTGAAATGGCACAGAAAAAGAAATTGCTTTTCATAAAATTTTCATTTCTCATTTTTCACGCGAACCATGCTTTTTCAATTTTTCTCGCGTTAAAAACGAAGTGATACTTCAGCAAATTTTTAGTTCAATGATCACAAAATAATCACTGACGTGATCAAGTATGATTTGTAATTTTTACCCAAGCTCATCAATGTTTAGCTTGTTCTATCTCTGTCGTAAAATCCTGATATCAGCTAATTATGATCACATAAGTTACTTAAAATATTGCATGTTTTGATTGGCACACATGCTTCCTATTAAATCGTTCGAAATACTTCGATGTTCTTTCACTTACAATACTGTTTAGACTACAAAAAAGAATCATCTAGACTTCAAACTACTTTGCATAAATAGTTCCAAAAATATGCTGCTTGTTTGAATTGTCTTTTCCTAAGTTGATTTATCTATTTTTCATCACTCAACCATATTTGTGGTTAAAATTAACAATCGAATCATATTCATCTTATTGAATTTCTATCAATTGACAAAAAGTTTAGGTGCACTACATACTATTTAATATATGAAACAGTAACATTCTAATTGCATAATATAATAGTCTCACTATCAAAAGCAGATCGAAACGTATTCGTCAAAGATCTATTTCATTAGCAAAAAGAGGCATAAAATTTCTGTCACAGAATAAATTTGCAATGATCACGAGTTTCTTTTTATTTAAGGATTACGATACTATGTAGGAATGATTTTTTTTTCTTAATACTTAATCACTAAGATGATTAGTATATTCGTAAGTAAAGAGACAGCAAAAATAAGATATTACCTTTCTTTTACTAATGTGCTGCAGCTAGAAAACCAGTGACAAAACAAAGAAACTCATTTTTCACAAGGTTACGAACAATAAAAATAACTCTCCCCGCCCCCCAATTACATAAGATCGAAAAATATCGCTTCACAATAAATATTTGCTTTGTTTTCTAAATTTTTTTACCACATAAGCCACTGCTTGTCAACGTCTAACTAAAGAAGAAGAAAAAATGAGTACACATGGTAGCATAGAATAAATACCATAGAACAAGAAAAGAGAAACTACTAGCATGTAATTCAAAAACATTACATGTAAGAGTACGTTCGTGACACTAGTTTTTCTTTTTGTACTTGCACAATTTTTTTTTCTCCTCTTGCACACATTGAAGTATTTTTCTAATTGCTTAAAGACGATATGGCAGACGAGCACTATTTACAACCCTTCGATATTCCATCTTCAACTGTTCTCATAACTGGTGGCTCTAGTGGCATCGGTCTTGGTCTTGCAAGATGTTTTGTTCAAGCAGGAGCGAATGTAATCATTACCGGCCGTCGCGAACAACAATTAAAAGAAGCTGCTCAAGAATTAAATCAAATTGGAAAGCAAAAAGTTGTGATTCACGTTAATGATGCTGAAAAAGTCGACGACAGACAAGCTTTATATGAATGGATAACGTGTGAATATCCTCAAACAAATATCTTGATTAATAATGCTGGTATTCAGCAACGTGCTCCGTTCATTCCAAATGAAACAGCTACAGATGACATCACATGGCAAGAGCGCGAACAAGAAATTCACATAAATGTATCCGCTCCAATGCATTTGTCTCATTTATTTATTAGACATTTTCGACAAATGAAAACAACTACAGCAATTATTAATGTGTCATCGGGTTTAGCTTTTGTACCATTGGCACCAATACCAATTTATTGTGCAACAAAAGCTGCCTTGCATTCTTTTACCATGAGTCTTCGGTATCAATTAATGAACGAAATTAAAAATATTCAAGTATATGAAATAATACCACCAGCCGTGCAAACAAATCTTGGTGGCAGCCATGCATTTGGTGAGCCACTTGATGAATATTGTCAAGCAACATTTGAGCGTTTACTAAAAGGTGAACAGGAAATTGGTTATAAATTTTCAGATGAAGCAAGAAAAATGAAATCCCGTGAAGATAGTGATCAATTTTTCATTAAATTCAACGATAATATGAAGAAAGTATTTCAAAATCAAAAGCATTAATTCATCAAGAATTTCTCCTCTTTTCTTTCGACTTCATAGCATTTGGAGTACTCTTCTTGATTATTCTACTTTTTTTTCTCTATTTTACTTCTCTATATATTGCATCGAATAACTACATTGTCACTAAGAACGATAAAAGATTGATGACGACGATGAATTTTATTTATAATAAAAAACAAACTATGTGCACGTTTAATTTCTAATGAATGCAAATTTTGTTAGAAAAAAGTGACCTTGAATGCCAAATAATCGAAATAACTTAAAATACCAATACATTGGTTACTATGATTAGTAATGCCTCAGGGCAATTTTGCTAAAGAATCGTTTTTTTTCTTACTTTCTCTCTACTTCGATTATCTAGACATGGCACGATAGAAACAAAGATTTTATACCTATGAGCATACGATTCTAACTATTCTAACTATTTCCAAGATGCAATCTGCTGCCTATGGAGTTTCTATATGTTGTTCTTTCTTCTATATGAAGTAGTAATTGTTGTGTTCTTGATGTTAAGCTAATTGCAATGTGTAAGAAAGAAATTAGACAAGAAATTTCTTAAATGTGTCATTCATGTTATCAGTGTATTGTCAAGAAATCGGATAGAAAAATGAAAGTTCAATATTTATACACTTCAAAATATCAAGATCATTTAAATACCTTACGACCTTGATTACAGAAATACTAGTATTCCCAATTTTTTTGCTCGTCTTTATCCATGGTTATAATACGACATCTTCGTCCGTTATACAAAAACGTGAAAGAGTATAAAAGAAAAGAAAATATTTTCATGGTTCTGAAAACATCATACTTTTTGAGATATTATATCGAAATGAGTAAATGAAACAAGGTTTTTTATCCATATTCTGGGTCAAAACTTGTTTTTCAAGAAAATAAAAGGAAGGAATCATAATAAGCAAAGAAAAACGTATGCAAAACTTGATTGAAAGTTAAACTTTTCAAATGAAGAAAGGCTGACATTAATACAACTATATTTTTTAATAGATTCTTCAACTATCACAATAAATTTTATGTATACTACATCAGAGGAGTTATGTGTCGTTTTTGAATTTCAAATATACGATATCAATTAAAAAAATTAGTTTGAAACTCTTTAGAACCATGAATAGATTTAGATAATCTTTTTGTTGTCAACAATAGATGAATATTGTCATTAGGCCATGCAGGATATTCTATCTTAAAAACATATTTCGAAATGTAATTATATGCATTTGTGTACATACATATAAGAAAAGAAAGAACAATAGTTTTTCAAGAAAAATTTCTAATCGAATATAGAATAAAGATTTAGTTTTATTAAAAGATTGAAAACTAAATAAATGCTACTTATTTGAATAGTTTTCCGTGACACTCAACTTGTTACTATTTCAAATAGTATTCTTTACAGTTCATACATTCATACGAAGTACAGCATCGCTTTACTTGATCACGCAATCATGAAGTGAAAGGTCTGTATTGCTACTGGTTACAATCGTTTCTCCCGATCTCTCTCAGTAGACTAACTATCAGCCATTGCTTCATTCGTCTGTTCTTCTCTTTCGCAGCAAGCACATACACCCACTCATTCTCACATCTACCTGTGTCGAGAACACGGACAGACAAAAGAGAAAAGCTGACGCCGTATGCACGCTTGCAGTCAGCCTGTCGACCATTGCTTTCGGGAAGCATCTGAGAAGATGATAATCGTTGTTCGATTCTTCGTTCGCTTATATTCTCCTCTCGTCTATCCATCTATTCCTCCGTCCGTCCATACTATGTGATGAACGGGCAAACAAATGCATTGGCTTTAAGTATATATATATATATATGTGTGTGTGTGTGTGTGTGCGTGTATGTGTGTGCGTGTATGTGTGTGCGTGTTTGTGCGCTTCTATCCTTGCAAGCGAGCGGACGTGTTCTCTTCCTCGGCATACGCACCAGTATAGAATAGTAATAGCAGCAGCAGCAATCTAGGAGATGGGCGAACGAATAAAAGGGTAGGGGAAAAGAGAAGAATTCATTTAGTAAACAACCCACTATAGCAAGGGTTATAACACTAACAATCGTTGCTCGTTCGAAAAAAAAATACCATGAATGCATTTTTCTGCGAAAAAATAAATACACATCACGTAAGCTAGTACTATTCTTATTATTTTAAGCCAGTGATTCTATAATGACTTGGCGTCGTTTTCATTGGATAGTATTTATTATTGATTTGTTTTACTCGCTTTCCTTTGAAGATAAAATAATACAATGTAGTCAAATAAATAAGTTTCTATAATTAAGTAGGTGAAAATAAAACAATACTTGAATAATCAAAAAAACCTATTCTATGGATTCTATCATTTATGATAGGAAAAGGAATATTTTTTCTATTTTTTCTTCAGCATTAAAGGACATGTGATCTAATGAAATGAGGGCGCAGGAAGTCGTAGAAAATGAGGAAAGAACGAGAGAGAGGAAGAAGCAGATTGGTCAAAATAGAAAGGTGACATGATGTAGATAGTATTGTTCTTCATTTTGTCTGCATGCATCCTTTTTCTGTGGCCAGTTCGAATAATCGATCGATGAATAAAGTTCCTTGTTTCGTTGAGTTGATTGGAACTTCTATCTTTTGTACTGATTTAATTCAACGTTTTATACTGTCAAATTTTGGTTCGTGTGTATGATTTATGAGTGCTTTTTTGTTTCTGGTGAAAAAAAAACAGTTGGCCAAGTCCATTATTTTTGCATGCGCTCTTTTTTTTCCTTTACAGAGACAGCAATACTATTACTGCTATTCCTTTTCATCCTCATCATCACTATCATCATTATATGATGTTGGGCATGAGTACTTGCTTTCATTCTTCAGGCAGCATCTATAGTTAAGTCGTGCATATGCCCTTAGTTGCACTCTCTTCCCAAAAGCAGAAAGGAAGAACAGGCAAGAAATTGACGATGTTGCTTCCCGTCGAAGCAAGCTGCGATAGTTGTCGGCCGTGCCAGAACACATTGCGCGCGAACCTTGGTAGACATTCTAACTATGCTCGTTCGATGCTGCATACGAAGGGAAAGAAAAAAAAGCACCGAGGTAACTGCCAAGGTATGTGTGTGTGTGTCGTTTACTTAAAACAGTACGAACAATCTGTACACTGAAGAATATACAAACATCTTTTTCATTTCATGTTCACCTTCTGAAAAGAAGAAACGAATTATAAAAATAAGAAAGTTATATTAACTTGCCCATGCTTATTCTGTCCGCTACCAAGAAAAAACATTCACAATACATAATCTATCTCCTACTGCATGGCTTGTTGTTTTGTCTGTCTCTCCCAACATGACGCACATACGTCTATTCTTCTTTTTTTCCTTCTTCGTCTAATGATAGACATCGAAAGGATACACACACACACACACAGTCATCGTATGGAAAGTGAGAGAGAGAGACAGTAATCTTGTCGACGGTCAAGTCTGTTTTACTTTTGTAAGTTCTATTTCAGATAAGAAAAATAACCAAACAGAAATGATGATGGATAATACCGTCGATACAGACGGTACAGCATTTATTTGTCCCGAATGTAGTTTCAATGGTAAAAGTTTGCCGGAATTAATTAGCCATTTAAATGAAGCACATGGGGAAGGTTTGTTTACAGACATCATCAATCATTTCTTTGTTTCACAGCTTCGTTCTTTTGATTATATTTAGAAACTGCAAATAAAAGTGAAGCACCACCTAAAAATCTATCAAGTGAAAAACGATCAAGACGTAAACCAGCATTTAGCCATCAAGTATGCTTCTAAGCATAAATTATTTCTTTTTCACTATAAGAATGTTTTGTTCGGAAGATTATTTCTCAAGCACCACGGCAATCATTGCCTATATTTAAACAATCAAATGTCGATCCAGGTCTCTTTTAAAAAACTCTTTATAAATCTGTTATATTTACTTTGGTTTCTTAAGGTTCTATTCATTTTTGGAATCGTGTCATTACAGCAGATAAAAATGATCGAAGATTTATCGAGGTTGGTTCCTTTTATTTCTACTGATTCTTTAAGAAAAGAGAAGAACTTGTTTCTCTTTCTCTCCTACTGGATTTATAGTCTAATCCAATTCGTAATGAAAATTTTGCACAACCAACTATTAGTTCCCAACGACCAATAGCACCAAAAAGTACAACTAGTCCACCAAAATTAATCAATCCAACACCTGTTCTTCCAGCACCATCGTTTTATTCTTCAGCAATACAACCGATTCAAAAGAATTTTCAATGTCGAATATGTCATTTAACTTATAAAGTATAGTGAAACAAAACAGAACTCTGTACTTTTCTTTTATGAATTCTTTTCAATTTTGAATCGAATAGAATTTTCATGATTGTACAGCACATATACGTCGAAAACATGAAATAAGTCATGCCCAAGCCGGTCGTTACGTTGGAAAGCTTGATACAAATGTACCATTACCACCATCGGCAACAGGACATTATAAAATTCGTCTGAAAGTTAAATCTTTGCCTCCGTCTCTATCCGGTATACCAACAACCACCGTTGAAAATATGACAAAAAACTATCAATGTAAATATTGTTCATATACAACACCTTGGCTCAAAGATATTTCACAACATGAAATACAATGCCATAGAAATTATTCTTCGTTTCCACAAGAAGATGCCATTCATAATAATAATAATAATAATAATCATAATAATAATAACAATCATAATAATAATAATGATCATGGTTTATCAGCACTTTTAATTGATAATGTGGAATCCTATGGTGAAGTTCTTCCAAATGGAAATGATGACATGATTATGATTGAAGAAGATATAGATGACGATGAAGATGATGCGTAAGAAAAATGTTTTTTCTTATTTACTATTCACTTGAAAACAAGAACCTAATTGTAATTTTTTTCTTTTGACATCAAGTCTTTGGAAATACCAGCAAGAAATTAATAATGTATCTGAATCAGCACAAAACAATAGAAATACATTTACAAAATCTTTCAAAAAGTTTCAATGTCCACATTGTGAACATTCGTAAGACCGATTTGTACACTTTTTCGATCGTATTTTTCTTTTTCAATGATGATTTTTAGTTCACCGACATTAACTAAACTTAAACTTCATATTGCAACACACATTAATATTAAACCGTTCATGTGTTCGATTTGTGGTTGGCGTGCAAATCTTCGATGGTATATTCAGGTATTTTAGATGCAGATGATTAAAACATTAAAGAATGTACAGAGTTAATGTAAATTGAAAATCACGAGGAGTAAATATAGAAAAATGATCATTTAACTAAAACATAATCATATGTATATATATGAGCGACTAAAGAAAGAAATTAAATCCGATGATAAAACTATAGATATTAAAAATAACCTACTTATTTGTATTATGCTGATTTTTATAATATAGAAAAAAAGTAATATTCAATTAACCGAATACAACTGAAGCTGAAGGGAATTGACAAGTTTATCTCGACCTGTACTATTCACTAAAAAAGGCAGTATTTCCGATGGCATTGTGAAAAACAGTGTATATATGACCTCATTTTCAATAAAGATAAACTTAAGCATATATTTTACGTTTCCACACCCAAATCGGTTCCCACCACTTTGTCTGATTTATGAATCTCTGTCTTCAATCACGACATATATCCGTACAAGTCATTCTTCGAAATCTATACTTTACCTACTAGATGATCTCTCTCCTCAAAGTAACACACCTTCAAATCTATCCGTCTTCTAAAAATTATTAATTTTCTTGAAACTCGTGTAGTTTAAAATATTAATTGCTCACATGGATGCATGCATATTTTCCAATCTCTTTTTCTGAATAAATAACTCTACAAATGTGTATATATACATACCTTTTTTTCCATAGTGTCACGTTAAAAAACGCCACCCAAATCAAAATTTCGAAGTCTTACAACTATCTCATGAAGAAGCTGAACAAACAATAAATGCCTACATGAGAGAACGTGCTTATGATACAAAATTACATAATCGTCATGATTCTAAACATCAATACCAGTGTTCTTTATGTCAATTTCGTTCAAATCATCCACGATATATTGAACAACATATCGAAGCAAACCATACAAAAATAAACAAACAAAATAATACTCATACAAACTTAATACAATCAGAAACAAATTCACAACAAATCGCAAATTCATCAAATATAGTCTATCAAAAATTTTCTATGCATCCAAATTTTAATCCAAATCGTTTATATTATTGTTCACTATGTTATCGTGGATATCGTTGGCGTTATGATGTTAAACGTCATCATAAAACAATGCATGAAGCTACGGATGATGAACTATTAAAAAATCGTAATTTCCATTATTTAGAATATGTACCACAAATCGACAGTCTTATATCAGCAACCATGTCAAGTATAAATAATCAATTAAAACATGAAACTGATGTGGAAGTTAACGACGACGATGATGATTTAAAAATAAGTATAGCCGATGCACGTACAGTCGATGTTACTGATGATGAAGCAGCGGCATTATTAATGATTGAACCTAAATCAACCGACATAAATCCCATTTTGGTTGATGATCATCCAGAAGATTCGATTATCGTATTTGAAGAAGATCGAATGGATAAATCCGTGCCTGACACAATAAAATCATCAACGTCATCATCACGTCCATCATTTAAACCATACCGTTGTCCATACTGTTTTTATCGTACTAATTGGCGTACCGATTGTTTACGTCATATACGAGCACGACATAAAATAGAACCTAATTTAAATGGTTACTATGAAATGTCAAGTGAAGATGCTGAAAAAACCTATGAAGAATACGAACGTACGTTTGGTTTTGTTGTTTCAAAAAAAGTTTTAGCTCGTTTTACCGATTTCCGTCAAATTAAATGGGAAGATTTAAAAAGATCGATATGGGAAAAAATAAAAGATAAATCTGAATTTGAACAATGTATCTTCGATCGTCTTCGACCAGATAATTATACATCGACATCTGCAGTAGAAGTATCGTCACAACCACTCATTGTAACTATACCAAATAAGATATCAATCATGAAACCTAAACGAGTATTTACTTGTATGGATTGCGCATTTCATTCGTCGAAAGTTCAGGAATTAGATAAGCATATGTGTTCAAAAATTCAAAAAGTAAATGTTAATTTATATTTGAATGATAGATTTTGATTTCATTTGCCTGTTCGTTTTGCTTCCATATTTGTAGTCTCAACAAGGAAAGTCTCATGGGAAATTTCTTGTTTCGTTGTATCAATGCACGAAATGTTCATATCGAACAGTAAATAAGAACTATGTACAAGAACATATTTATCTTCATCGATTGAAAGCTAATATTAAGAAGTATGTGTTTTACTATTGTTCATCATGTGGTTATAATCATCGATATCGAGCCAAAATCATTGTACACATGGCAAAAAAACATGCAAAAACAAATTCTTCAAATAATTTAGTGCGTTGTCGCGTATGTAATTTAAATGAAAAACAAAAAAGAAATTTTTGAAAATTATTCTTATGCATTTTCTTTTCTTTTAATCTAGTACGCACGTGATGCTGATTATTCAATCAGACAAACAGTTTTGAGAAGATCGTTTGTTGAGCAACAGTTAAAAAATTCACGAACTTACTACTGCATCTATTGTCCGTACATATCAACGACTATTCTCGAATATGATCATCATAAATCTTTCCATCAAAATAATGCATCTTATTCATACAAATGTAGTCATTGTTCATTTGCGTCAAGTTCTCCATGGTATACGGTAAATAACGAAGAATAAATAGTTCAGAATTTCTCCACATTCTCGTTGTTACGAGCGTAAAACAAAACATATAATGATTTTGAAATTTGAATTTTTCTGAGGATTGTAAACGAATAACACTGTTTTTATCATAAATTATCAACTTTCATAAACCTGCTATAGATTGTCCAGAGAAAATACTCGATGAAATCGATTACGATTGATAAAATTAGGAAGTTGATTTTTATCATTGAGAAACGATTGAATCATGAAATATTATTTTGTTTTGAAATGTAGAAGTAGAATAATTCATAGATATGTCAGTAAATTATTATTTCGATAATAACTCATGTAGTCACATAGTTACTAACACAGTACACATTGTTTTTGTTTGATTTTTTTTCTGTGGTTTAGGATATAGTTGGCAATTAAGTAATGCACTTGTCTAACAAGTTCTTTGTGATCGTGTTTTCTTGATTGCAGACATTATTTCTTAATTGGAGGAAAAAATGTCCGCAATGTGGAAACAGGGGGGGCGGGGGGCGGTGAGAGAAAAAACTAGTCGCAGAATGGAAAATGTCCGCAAAGCAGAATCAGGGCGGGGGGAGAGAGAAGAAAGTGTCCGCATTATGGAAACAAACGAAATTGAAATTTAAACATGATCCATGAAGATAGCTCTATTAAACAATATCAGCTGGTTCAAAATTCTCTAAGATTGTTCGCTTCATGTCATTCAGAGTGAATGATCCAGGTCATTTTATAAGCATGTGCTCTATCTGTGGGCTTGGATAAGATATGTCCAGGAATCAGAAGAATCTATTATGGTTCGAGTTAAGCAAGAAGACTCTCAACAACGAACAACCGATCCTAGAAAAGCCAAATCAGTGAGAAATGATAAAATATTAATTCAAGCGAAGGAAGAATATTTAAATGGTTTCTTGGATCTAAGTGGTTATAAAAAGAGATTGCAACCAACTTTTTATCGGTGCATTCAGTTATTCGATACCACTGACAAAGATGATCTTGATTATGATCCTACCAAAAGCTAGATGTTCAAATATTTATCATAACTGGTTTTCCTGTATATTTTTTTCACCTAATAAATTTTGTCTTATTTCCATAATGCGGACACTTTGTTCTCTCCCCCCCCCTGATTCTGCTATGCGGACATTTTCCATTCTGCGACTAGTTTTGTCTCTCCCCCCCCCTGTTTCCACATTGCGGATATTTTTCTTTGATTGGAAGAAAAAAATGTCCGCAATTCGACTGTAGCCTTTGTGATCTATCGAATTTCATTAGTTGCAACTAAATTCTATTGTTTAGATAAGAAATAAAACTCTACAATCTAATTATTACTACTATTGTGAAGGTCGTTCCGGTGATCATTAACAATGTATAGAGTTTTGAGTTGCAGTTGATATAGTCGATAGAACTCAACATACTATCTGTGATCAATGGCGACGGAAATGCTTGAATATCACGGGCATTGTGAAGTACTATTCAAGTCTTCGACGTGTGTTGATAAGAACAGAAAGCGTAAGAATATTTCGCAGTCATTTCAACTTTTATCAATGCTTCTGAATTCCATTGTCTTCTTAGCGAAATTGATTCTTACACATTCTCGTCGAAACTAGTTACACTTTATAATAGGCATTAAAATATTAGCAGTAATACTCGAGTCAATTGGATGAGTACTATTTTCACAATGTAAACCCCGAGTCTCATTTGCACTATGGGCATTGAACTCGTTAAGTTTTGTCAGACTCAATCTGCAATCGTTCTTCCTCTGCTCAGTTTGATCGAACAGTTATGCATGCACATAATCAGTAGTTTATATTGTTTCGATTATTTTACTATTGATATACTTCGAAGTATAAGACATTTTTATATTAATAACATACATAGTTAACATTAGCGCTCTTATTATTTTCTGTTGATGTAATTTAACTATTAAATTTTGTTATTTGAAGAGTGAAACTTTTTTCTCATGATAAACAACACAATAGTTGTGTACTTATCGGCATTCTTTGTGTGACGGGCATGATATTCCCTTTCCAATTTTAGTACTGTCGGATAGAAATGAATCAATTGTTGTAATTTTGCTCGGGCCTCAGTACAAGAGTAACTATAAGATAAACTAATTGATTGCATGTTTCATGTTATCTAATCTCGTTTATTCTATTCAAATCATGAAGTTATGTCTTAATGATAGTCATTTCCAATTTTAATGACTGATATCTATAGATACGGCAAAATACTGTCAATGAAATTAATAGAATATTTTTTATATTTTACAAAAATAAATTTCTGTTCTCGAGTACTTAACATTTACGGAGTATTTGAAATTCGAAGAAGATATCCACTGAAATTCTTTCAGACATAATTTCGCACAGTTCTAATCAAATTCATTTTAAAAAAGTACTTGTCTACAATCGAGAGATTCAAGAATAGTAAATCAAATTTTGCATTGTTCATCGCAATAATCATAGGAGGAATTTTCGAGTATCTCATTCAAAGTAGATCATATTCGCTGTCTTTCATCATGTCTTATTGATTGAAAACGTATGGATGAGAATTTTTCATTGGAATTTGAAAACGTAAAATCTAACATTCTTTTCTTTTCTTTTTCTAGAATCAACATTCATTAATTCATTCGAACGAAGCTCGTTTGCTGTCATCCGAAAGTGATATAAAAAATTTGAAACAACTTCGTACGTTTGTTTCTCAGTTCGAGATCACAAAGTATATTAATCATTTGTTTCAGCTGTGCCAACAATCTATAAAGAAATTCTTAACAAAATTCATCGTTACAATTGTCCGTTTTGTAAAAGATTTGCATCAAGCTATTCGACAGCAGTACTTCTGCATATTAAAGTATGTCTATTTTATTTAGTCGATAAGATTTTAATCCGTCTCTTACCTCTTTGATATCAGAATACTCACGCTGGAAACAGTAATCAATTTCATGGCAGTTTAATTATCGGTTCAGATATGGCTAAAGAGATACTTTACTTAGGAGGTAAGTACAACGAACTCAAACGGCCAATGTTTAAATTTGTCGATGAACTACGATTGTAGATACTGTTTCGAATAGTCACCGAATGGAAATAAGTTAATATGCACGAAAATAAGGGACTTTCTCCAAGAAGGTATTGCTCAAGTGAACTGAAAAGAAAATGAAAATTGTAATTTGTCGTATCGTGTCAGATGTCTTTTCTCTTCTTGAATCGTATTGATGTGTCGATCTTTATTTAATATTGCTGTTGTTTTTGTTTGTTTATTTCCATGGTAAAATATTGTTCTGTTCAAGTCAAGAATTTTCTTTTTAGAATAATTATTGGCCATTACATTGAAACATATTTATCTAATCATTCTTGTATTGCGCATTTAAAACTGTTTATTTCTTTGCGATAGTGGAATTCTTTATCATTGTCTCCCATCTATTTTTCTTACCTATCAACATATGTCTATCAAAATACTATACATCTCTTTGTCATTTATGTATCTATATTATTTCATGTCGTTGTGTTTGAACTAAGGCATAAATTACTAGAATAAAAAACTATTCTACAGTGGATGAACAGAGAAACAGATATTTATTCATAGGATCATGTTCTATCGAAGATTCATACTGAATTCAAAATATCATCTGATTGATCCGTTTCGCATAGACTAGCAAATAATCAGATACCAACACTGTACCTGAATATTTGGAGTTTCGATTTCAACAATATGTATATATATATTACTGATAAGCAAGCAACACATTCATAAATCAATGCTGTTAAGAAAATACGTCTAACTATTGATCTTCAGTTTAGTCACATGGTTTTTTATTTTATTCAGCTACGCAAGAATGCAATCTCTTCAGCTAAGTTTCTACCTATTTCGATGATTGTTGCCTGATCCATGCAACGGGATGTTTCAATGAAAATTTTTGAGATATTTGTGTTTCCAAGGCTCATGGCTCACTCTCACAGACCTAAACCTTTGTAAGACACTGCTATATAATAGGTTTTCTTGTGAATTTTCGATTCGACCTTGGTTTCCAAAAATTCTTTGACTCATCTGATTCATTTTTTGTCCAATGATCCATCTCAAGTGGGTGTTAACAGGTAGAAAAGGTTTACAAAGTGATTTTGAATTTTCTTCATTTCGTGATATATTTTTTCTTCACTGGATCAGCTCATATTAATGGTAGTGATAGCAAGAGTTACTTTTGTAGTTTTACTGTATAATTTTACACATAAAACAGAACAGTAGATAAAATATGATTCGGACGTTGAATTATTTTAAATTTAACATGAATAGAATGTATATTAATCTGTAGATGTATGTAGTCCAATTTGATCTTTTATTGCATTCAATCGACTTGATATCGTAATCATTATCCACTACAATAAGCACTTTATATTAATTATAGCATAGCCTGTCCAAACCTGACATATTCCGATGAATTTACTCATCAAACAATTCATTGTTAATGCTTTTTTCGTGAGAAAAAGATTTAATAATACTCTTTAAAAATTCTTAGTCAACTTTTTCTGTTTGGATCATTCAGAAAAATGAATGCCAAATTCGATATCTACTAATCATATAAAATGTCAAAACAAAACCCTGGTACACAATTATTTTCAAATGAATCGGAACTGTGAAATATTTTCATATGTGTTACTAGGTAAAAATAGTTCGGGGGAGTTCCTATTCGTTGTGCGTTACGTTTTCATCTATGCGTAGAAAGAAGAAAGTTCAAACAGCAGCGGCGAACATATGGAAAGGTCTTTGATGTATGTTGTAAATGTGAAGCATATTTGACTACAAAACATATCTATGAGACAAAGAGAAAAGATTATTTCCATGGCAATCAAATTTATTTGATAAACTCTCTAAATGGAATAATTCTTAAAATCTAGTAGAATTTCCAAATCCCGTTCATGACACTTGATATGGGAGATCAAGAGAACTTGATTCTGCACATCAAACTGTAAAATTGAAATGGAAAGTTAAACAAATCTCAGGCAGATGAAAATATGATAATTGATGTGTTTAGCATTATGTATCATGCAGAATTTAATATTATCTTTTCAAAATAATTTCCGAAACACATAGTTTAAAATCAATGCTCAATATTTTGAGAGAATCTAAGATCAAAACTTGAATAAGCTAAATAATGATATATGTTACAGAGGAAATTAAAATCTAGGCAATCTCTACATGTTTCTAGCGGGATATTGAAATTCTAGTCACCACTAGGGAACACTAAAATATTAAATTTCTACTTAATATAATTTGAGATTGCCCCAATTGACTGTTATCCATTATCATATTCTTGAGGTCTTATGATATTAAAAAACGAGCTTTCCAGATGTTCTTCTCTATGGCTAATGAGACAGAAAGAGATCAATCGGTTCTGTAAACCAAGGAAGAAGAAAACTCCGAGGAAATCAATTTGTAAAAAAATAAAACTGAACATCAGTTTCATTCTAAAGCTATGCAACATGAACATAGCTTATGGAGAATTCCAATCACATATGTAGTCTCTTAATAAGAAATGTCTTGAAAAGTATTTTATTATAAAGGGAATCGTACAAAGGTTTGTTTTGATTTAATGGGATGTTTCGGGTGACTCACAATTTCAGCATTGAGTCCAAAAATAGTCAAAGCTTCTCGAAAATGGGGATAGGCAAATAGTAAGTAATAAAAACAAAATCAGTCCTGTTGAACTGACTCTATTGGAAACGAAATTATACGAAATGAAGTGCATGTCATAGCCGTGTCAATTCTCATCGACATGATAAAACATGACCCCAAGTGTGTGACATGAAATATATTTTTCGCAAGCACGGAATGAGCTTGAGTAATAATTGAATTAATTTTCTAGATAACATCTCATAATATGAATTACTTGACATCGTGACTGATATTTATCATAATATGATTGTTTTAAACACACCATGTCATTTTGAAAGATAAATTCATGATTGTCATAATAATTAAAAAGTAGAGAAAAACAATAATTTGGCACATGTTTCCGCTGTGGCAATCCAAAATTCTTTTAGGTTTTTCTTTTCATGTAACATCTTAAAGCTTTGATCTCAATTATGCATTAGTATGCACACTATATACTTGCATGACACAATGGTATTAGTACTTCTTTGTTCACATTAATTCGCAGTTTTTCAACACTAATATTTCTAATATTTAGATATCACAAGGCATTGATGACCTAATTAAATTTTCCTGTCAAATTTTAATTGTATAAGAGAGAAACAATTTCAGAAAAACACAATACTCTTTCTCTCTTAATATAGTCGAATTTTCAAGTCTCATCATTTCGACAGGCAACGAACATAACATTATTTTCTTTAGTTTTAATGCGTTAACTATCGTTCTACTGACTTTTCACACGATCGGAAATCTGTGGTTTTGCTACAAACTGCTTAATGTGGCACCACAGAAAATTGACTGACGACTATTCATTAAAAGTTCAGAAACAAGTAGCTATTAAGAAAAGTAAATCTGACAAATATCTCCACTGAGCTTGTTCTAGCGACATGCACATCATTATTAGATTATGTATCTTGTGTAATATGTTAGGATATATTGTCAGTTCCAACCAATCAACATCGAAGAATGAGAGACGTACGATCATTTCAGGTCTAGTATGTATTTATCTTCGCCACCCGAACAGATTCTGAAAGTTGATTGAACATGTCATTTCAAATATACAGCTTGTCCACAGGTAATACACTGACATTTTGGGACTTTGATATCTCAATTTCATCTAAACAACTAACCACAGAGTCCCGACAATTTAGTGGATACATGCATGCTACAAAATTATTTAATACCAAAATTTTCACCTCAAGTTACTTTATAATTTACGTTTAACAAGAAAAATTCATGCCGATGACGCACTCAAACAAAAAACCTCTGTCTTTTGCTGATTTTAGATATATTTCATCTTTCCACGAATGTATACACTAAAATGACACATAATCGAGAGCAAATTTTTAGTCGAGAATCTGAAGTATCTGCTGAAAACAAGATATTTTCAAAAAATGTTGTGTTAAATGATCTGCACAAGAGCAGAAGATGATCTATAGATTGACATCTGTAGACTTGACATCACAATCACCTGCAATATTTTCGTTGTTATCCGAGACAGAAAAGTAATCTAGATATGATAATAGATAAAGAAATGCTTTATTTTGGCTAACAACTACCATTTTTATTTCGTAATGCTTAAAAATAAACTAACTCGAACACTACAGAATATACGGCAAACTGTTGAACAGCTTCAAATGAATACGATTGGTTTTAGTGCGTACAAAAATGTCAAGACTCAAATTTCATCATGATGGTTGATCGTTAGTAGGTCAAGCTGTATATTATTTTTCTTTCTGTCGTATTTAAAAATATAATAATATTTTTCTTCGAAACACTTTCATAACATTTATTTCTAATGTATTAACAAAACTAGGTTTTTTTACGATTTACAATTATCAGGAGGCATATGCATGGTTCGTTGTTGTTCTTTACGTTGCTCTTTTAAATTATCAAAAAATGTTGTCACATCTTGAGCTGTTAAAACGCCATCACTATTGGCTTTTCCACGAAGAAAATCCCCCAGCGATTTTTTAAATTCGTTTATACCATGCAAAACTTCAAGTTTTCGTACATAGCCAAGATTTTCCAATGAATCAGCTATGATCTTATCAGCATCGAGATTTTCACTCTTAGCTAATGCTTGTTTTTCATATTCTTGTATAGCATCTTCATCTTCGAATATTGGTGTTAAATTTAATCCATCGTAAAATTTCTAATCATCATTCAAAAAGAAATATGCGAATTTCATAAGAAAAACAAAATGTATACACGACTATTCTAACTTACACAACATTGATCACAACGACACAATCGTTTTCTCCAACCGTCACGTAAAAAAATTGTACGTGCTTCCTTATGATTCGTATTATTCGATAGAAGCAAACATGATAGATTATTACTAGCACCTAAATGCATTAAGGTAGTAGTGTTTGGAAAGTAATAGGACAAACAATAGATTCTCACTCGCTTCGTTATTGGCCATCGATGGCTGTGAAGTAACAGCGTGCGTTTCTAAAGCAAAGTATGGTTAGATGAAGTAATTAGTTGAGATACTATTTCGTTCGAACCATCATAATTAGCTAAGAAGGAATATTTAATCACACACGCTTGGCAAATCATATCCATAGAATTGGTTTCATTTTCTTCCATGGGTACTGGAACACCCAAATGCTAGGCGGAAAATTATCAATGAAATTTATTAAAAAGTAAATTCAATATTACTTGACTATGAAACCAATCTTCACATATTATACATTGCATCATTTCATCGTCGTCATTTTTCTAATAGGAACCAAAATCAAAATAACAGTGACAATAATTTGAGAACTACTATTATCTATTTCAAAAAAGAAGGCTGATGGATACAGCTATTATAGCTGTATCCATCGGCCTTTTATTATGCAATGGATAATAGTACCGAAACAAAATGTACATTCGTGTTTGTTACGTAATTTTAAGGACACCATATAAACTCGATCCAAATGACTTAGAATCTGTAGAAGATGATCGTTCCAAAACTGAATTCAAAATTTTCTAAAATTTATCGACTAATTATCCAAGGCTAGTTAAAGTAGCATAGGCACGAGAGGTATAGGATAAGATTTTTTTCTAATTTCCATTCTAATGAATTTGATGCAGTCATAGTTCGACCTAGAGAAAATTATTCTTGGTTATTTTCCTATTAAATTCGGAATAGATCTTCAATGGGCACATTTTGTACGCTTTTTTCAGAAGATTAGCACAATTTTGAGTCGTCTCTCTTCAATCGTATTCTGATTCATGGGATGAGCGTCTTTGCCGCTTCTGTTTCCCTTGATATCGGCTTCACATATGTTTAGTTTTGATGGGAAATATTGATGTTCTTTACTGATGAACCATTTTTAATCATACAAGTTTTATAATCAAACCTCGTCTCACCTAATATTAAAGACCAAATCAATCGTTACAAAAATGATACAACTGAAATGGAAAGTTTACAGAAATGTACAAGTTCACAGAAATCGAGAAAATCACCAAATCATTCATCTTAGTTATTATAGAGAAATATGTCTTCGTTGATTTATGAAATTTCAAAAGAAAACTTTCATTTCTAACTAAGAGACTATCTAAAACATTTAAATTCATTTCAAGAGTCTAGAGATACGTCAGAAAGATTTTCGATATGTACTAAATAATGTATTTCATAATTAACTATTCTAGATAAATAAAAAACAAATACAAACTCCTGTTTCTTTGTCCGGATATGGGCGCTTACATGTACAATATAATCCACGAAAATTATCATTGTATTTATTCAAACTATTTTCTGGATCTTTATTCTAAAAAATCGTTTAAAATTGTTTCTGAAAAAAGAAATTAATGCCTCCTTACTGGATATAGTTTACATGTTTGATGGCTTAATTTAGAATTTCCACAATCACATCGAAAAAATCTTAAATAGAAAAACAAACACAATTTTTGTATTTAAGAGAAAACAATCAAATTCGCACCGTTTTGTATACAATTCATTGACTTGATGATTTGTATGACAATGATATGCACATGCTGCACAGATACCTGTCAACCTTCCATCAATATTACATGTCATACAAGCAAATAAAGCTTGTCTTTTAGCATATCCCTTGAAGTAAATAAATTGTTGTCTGTTTTCTTTGTTGAATAAAAAGGATTATGTCTAATGTACTTGTGAATATGTACATGTGTCAACATCACAATTTCCATAGAGTGCTCGTTCACGATCTAATTCCTCTGCTTCATCTTCAATTTGTTCAAGCAATTCACTGCACGTTACTATAGGTTCTTCTTCATCAGTTGTTATACGATGCGTAGACATTGTCTTCTTGATTTTATTCTAAATAAATATCACAAGTAGTTGATTTTTCTTGATGTCAATGTCGACCACACATGTTATCTATATTTATTAACACAGACAGACATGCTCGACACTTAGTTAATGAAATTTAGAATCAGAATTATTTCAAGTTTTCTTTGGATACAAGAAAAATATACAAGATTCAATTTAGCGTTGTTCTCTCATTTTTGTTTTCCTCAAGAAAATCGTACAAGTGTAGACAGTTGAAAGCAGTCACAGAATTAGATATGACAGATATTTTCTTCTATGAAATATATAGAAAGTGAATCCTGTGAATTGGAAGAATATACTCGTACCTCCTTTGCCTCACAGTCGAACAATCATTCTTCATTCACTGAGGTTGATTATATTTTTCTGGATAATGACTAAAGCTGTAGTATGAGTCTCCAAACAATTACTTTAACATTATTTTAAGAAACAATATATTTCTTATCACTTAACTGATAATAAACTTCAACACCATTCATCGAATAAAGTGCAAAATAATTCAACCTCGTGTCAATTCAAGTTCTTAACACTTCAAGACTTTTCAATGAGTTCAAAAAGAGAAACTAAAGTTTTGAGTAATGAAAATCGATGAGATCGTTCTTGCTGATGTTTCTCTACTCATTAAATAATCCATCTTATCTGCGATGTTTTGAAAAATAAGTCTTTTTTCCTTTAATTTTATACCAAAGTATAGATTTTGGGGTAAAAAACCTAATGATGCTGTCACCTCCAATATTTACATCAATGACAAATATCTTTTTCAAATAGTTTTTATTATGTAAAAAATTTGGGATGAATGCTGAACGATAACTTAAATTTACTCTTGATCTCCATAAATTATCACTAATATTCTTATTCAAAGTTCAAACAAAACTTTTCAGTGAAAAATCTTGGTAAGTCACGTCACTCATATCCTATGATTAGTAAATATGAATTTAAGCTACTCTAAAAGTATGTGATTGCTTTATAAGCCGACGGATTTGATCTAGCGGAATACGACACTTGTTTTAGTATCTTCGATCCAATTCATGTTAGATTTATTAGAGTGAAAATTCAAACTCACTGAAAGTTGTTTTTTAGAATGTGTTACTCTCAACAAATAACGTTCTAATCGATTAATTATTCATGCTTAAATAGTGTCTTCTTTATTTACCTATGAGTATTGATAATATATGTTTTATTGGGTTGAATTCTACAAGTGTATTTCTAGAAGAAACAGGATAATAGAATGAAAACTATAAATCACTTGAATATATTATCGTAAAAGTTTCATTTATTTAAATAGTATTGACTAATTCTTTTTAGATTTTTCGATGTTCATCGATTTATTGGTACAAAACAAATAATTTTATCGTCAATTAGGATAATAAGGATAGGCTAATTTAGTAGCTAATAAAAAATGTTTAGTGCCGCAGTAATATATATATCGTTTTCCTTCGTAATATTAAACAACTCAATTTGTTTCATTCCAAAAATACCCATATTTCCAACGTTGAAAAATCCTTCTAGAATTTTCGATTTGAATTGAAATATCCTTGATACTTATTTAGTTGAATAATATTCCATATCAAGAAATATGCGATCATCATTCAATAGTGATCTGTATCTTAAATCAATATCTTAGTAATACGTAAATATTGCGTTTGGTAGAAAGTAATTACTATTTCACGAATCGTATATTCAGCATTATCAAGAACCTAAATAAAAAAAAAACTTTATGCATATGAAATCATTCAAACAGAATTGATTTCATCAATATGCATACATGAAATAACAAATATCGATCTATGTGTTTCCAAATAAAACCAACACATTATTATTTGTACAATAGGTGTGCAAATCAAATTTGTATTTAACACTAGAAAGCAATTTCATTGTTCTTTGTGATATTGTAAGTTTTGTTTGTCGTACGTCGAATATCTGTAGAATAACAGCACACAATTATTCTTGCATTCTGTTTGATAATATTCAAACTTTCTAATATAGAATGTCTAACATCGATTTCATGAATGATATATGTGCTACGATCTTCAATAGCAGTTTATGTCAAGCCTTGAGATTGAAGCATGTTTCGATGATGTCATATATACGTATATATTGAAATGTGTAATCATATATGGTGATGCCGTCTTGTTCATGCTTGGCAATGTAAGCTGATACTTTGAATTCAATGAAAACTATCCAGGTCAAAAAATCAGACGCAAGATCTTGAACATCGGATACGATTGCACAAGATCATACACGATCAGATGTAAGATCACAATATATATTATTATCTGATATTTACATCTTGGTATCGACGTCAGAGTCTATATAATCGAGTTTTCTGTGAATATATAAAATTAAAACTGATAAAATATTCTTAAGTACTTTAACATATACATACGCACAGGTTTTTTGTTTTCTAATTTGTGAACGATTTGATTCATTTGACACACGCATGAACCATATTAATTTTAATTCATTAGAAATCTAATAAACTATTTACTAAGTGCGTATATATTTCTCTGATTCGAAGACAAGAAATGATAAGTATGAATAAGCAAATTTTCACCATGTGCGATTTTGTAAGAAAGAATGAAAAACAAAAAAATGTATATACAATTCAACAGCGAACATCGTCTATATCTTAATACTATTAGAAGCGCTGTTGAATAATATTTTTCCTCCGTGTTTTGAATTTCTCGATTCATTATTTGATATCACAATAGTATATAAGATAGTAGAATAGTACTGTTTTCTGTCAAGCATGTTACACGATCCTAGATGTTTGGTTTTTCTTTGTAACTCTCGTTCGCGCAGTTATTTTTCAGGAGAATATTAATGAATTGCAGCAGTAACAAACCAAAAATCAGTAAAAAAAGACAAAAGGAAAATTTTCCACATGATCATGATTACACGTTCTCATATCATTCATATTTTGTCTAAGTCCAACATTGAAGAAGAAACTGACATCGTCTAGTAAGCGAAACAAGTATTTATGAATATCATTCGTTCAAAATCACACGATCAATACTTTGCTTCATGTTGGGGAAAAAACCTATGATTTTCTCGAAATTTTCTAATTCTTTGCTAAAGTTAATTTTGTGTCTAGTCAGTTCTAAATACTAATGAGTGAAGTTATTTCATTTCTCTGACTGCCATATCGTAACTCGCTAGATTTCATGGAATAATTACAAAGTTGATTAGTTCAATATTATTCTTATTAAAATTATTTTCTTCCACTATTTTTTCTTGAAATAAGAAAAATATTTTGTGTATGAGTATTAGCCTACGAAAAATTACTTGCGATGTATCGATTTACTGAACCGATGAACAACGAACATGAATATTTCTCTTGGTCAATAGATGGTCATTTTTGTTTTCTGAGATCGTCGCTTCATTTTAATTTCATACTCGTATAATAATGTTGAACTAAATATGTACCCAGGAAAACTTTCATCCTATTAAATACATGCTGCAAGATCCGGCCTTCATCAAAGCTATTCACAGAAATAATAGATGTTCAAAATACTATGATCTGTACAGTCTTCAAATCAAATTTACTTGTTTAACGTTTAATGATTAACTAAATCATACATAAGTGTAGTATCAGTTTCTTTACGTCTCAAGAAATCAGCATTTGAAAATGATATTTTCAAATATATTTGCATAGCTCAACGATTTGAAAAGATTTTTGGCTGGTATATTAACATGAAAAATACTTTCATCAAATGATATACTATGAATCTAAATAGATAAACGTCAATATTCAATTTTAAAGACTTAAATCTCTTACAGAAAATAGATCTTTCAAATTTTGATATTATTCAATGATATTCATCTCACTCCTGTGATCATAGAATAATTAACTTGTATTAAATGACAAAATCGAAAAAGCCTAATGAATTAATTCATGGCAATTGATAGAATTTTTCATCACTATTTCTTCGATATCAAAACGGCATTTATTCTTTGGTATACGATGCTCAAGGCTGATTACGTCAAGTAAAGTTGTGAAATTCATCGTTTCAAAAATCAGAACATCCATGTCACTAAATTTACGAAAACAAGTATTTTGTTCGTTGTCATCATGTTAATATCTATACTTCTTGAATATCAGCAAAATATGTATAATTTTAGCAAACTTTAAATTTAACTTCGGATAATATGAATGAAAGACATTAAGTTTGTCAGTCAGTCAAATTTTGCATGAAATGGCCTTAATAATAGATGGAATTTTTCAGTTTATATTTTATTTTGTTTTTCTTCGACGCAGAAATTTTAATTGTCGTCAGTTTTATTGGTGATGATCTTTAGAAACGAAATTTTAATAAATGTTCATTCAATCATAAGATTCGAATCGATCAAATTCATTTCTTATTGCAAATGTATAATGTATATCGTTAGATTCAAAAGCAACATAAAAGATTAAATTTCGTAGATTGTTCGACTTCAGTTATCTACACTATTCATTGGAGCAGAAGGTTTTCCATTTTACAACAACCCACAACACGTTCTAATATGAGTTATGCATGATTTTCTTATGAAGATGAGTAAAGTCATTTTAGCATCTGATTTTTCTCGTTATCAAAAATAAACACATTCATCAAGTTTTCTTTAAATTTTTCGATCTATTATAATTAGTTGAGTAGGAGTGAGTTAAATTAAGATAGCGTGCATGCACGAAAAATTGAATGTTCGAAGTATAGGATCAGATCATCTCATACATACGTAACTTGTATGAGTATTGTTCTAGCTCCTCATCAAGTATAACGGATACTTTTATACAATAATCAAGATGAAATTCGATCTTATTTTCAAAGTAAAATTTGGGCACTCACCGATATATATATATGTATATACTGTATATATTTTCTTTTTCTTTTCAACATCAAGTCTTCTTTTTCGTTGAAATTAATCGTTATAGATAATTATTTTTTTTCAATTAGTACACAAGCAATATGATTACATCATCAAAGGACTTCTCGATTGTTGAACATTCTTCTTCATATATTTGATCATCACATATTCGATAGAGAGAACAAAACAAAAAGAAAAAGGATCGAATAACCTTCTTTTTTTCATTTGACAAAGGTCACTTCGTCGCTCATATCCTCATCGTCTTATGAAACAAGTATTGTTGAACATATATTTATCATAATCACGTCTTCCGATATTCGATCTACTTCATATATATAATATGAAGAGGTAATTTGAGATAGGAGAGTAGTAGGAATAAAACCGAGGCAAGAAATAGCATTCATTTTGATCAATTCATTTTATTCATTCAATAAACCGATATGAATAATCATCGTTTCAACTTTAGTCTAATTCTGATTTTCCTAGTATTCAATCTTACATCGTCATCGGACTGTAATGGACGTTCTAATCAAGATGACGTTCTATTTAATACAAAAGTTCAACAATCACCATTGATTGTTATTGGAACTTCATTGAATAAAGTTATTGAAACGAATGCTCCAAATCTATTTAATGTTACGTTTCTTGTTCGATGCATATTAAAAGGTCGACCAACACATCGTGTCATTCGTATTGTTCAAGCAGGTTTATCTCAGCTAAAAAAAGACTATTGCTCCCGTTTTTCTATATGCTAAAACATTCGTTTAGGTTCACTTCTTGGTCGTCGATCATGTCAGCGATTTGATGTCAACCGAGATTATATTGCTTTTCTCGAAGTATTTTTCGATGGAACTTATCGACCGATTGATCTAGAAGAAATTCCCTATAATAATCAAATAAATTTCTTACTTGAAAAAACATGTGGTCTTTCAAGAATGTATCCAATAACCGTATCGAATGATACTGAAGTCATATCAACTAATCGATGTCCAACAGCTGTTTCGATTGATTGTCCATCAGGTTCCTTGATTGCATGTTTTCGTTACGAATGAATCGATTACTGTATTTTTAGACACGACGAAAACGATCTTTGCAACGGCAACAAAGAGTACCGCTTCATTGTCAACGAAACCAATGTATCCTGCAATTCTTGGTAGAAGTACCATTGACTTTGCGTTATTATCAGCACTTCTTGCCGAACATCAACGTCAAAATTTGAGTCTAAGTTTTTTACAAGGTCAAAATCATAAATCCCTTTTTTCTGACGATGAACTACGAGCAAATCAAGCGAATCGATTTTCATTTACGATAACCAACAGTTTTATGCCACTTCTATATTCTAGTATCCTTCATCTTTTTTTGTAGGATATAAGTTTGTGATTGACATTTTATTTGATAAAATAAATTTTCTTTTCGTGCGTTCAGTCCAATAGTGAAAGAAAAAGCATCAGTGATAAAACAATTGTTTAGTGTTCGAAAACAAGCTGATAATTCTTGTTGAATTAGTCCCGATGAATGAAACATTATGAAGATAACTTATGAATGTAAGAATATAAATATGACACCATTATCATAAAGATAGTTTCGCGGACGTGACTATTACATATTCATAAAATACTCGACTATTTATCATTGGGTATTTACTCAATCAGATTTTCTTTCTTAATCGTGCACCTTGTAAAATCATCATCGTCACTGGGTTTTTAACTCATCAATTATATATACGATAGATATTCTGTTGAAGCGTTCATATTTGCCACTATGGAATGACCTTCGAGAATTTATTAAAACGTCTACTTGCTTTCGGATTACCTGTCTGAGCAAGCAACTCAGTTCAAGAACTTCAAACTAGCCCAGCCTTCTCTCCAATGTTGTTCATGAATAATGAATATATGATATGAAATTTCAGATCATATGAAATTCTTCGTAGTTTTCGTCAAGAGAACAATTAGCTCTTAACATGTCATTGTCTATTACTTGAAGAAGGAGAACCTAACGTTTTTATTCCAATAGAAAATAATAAAACAACAAGCATGACGGTAGAACAACATGCCTAAAACGAATGAGTACTAAATTCATCATTGACTAATACATTTTTAATTAGTGAATACAGTTTCGGGATCGTATCAGAAGTGAGTTTACAGATGATAGGCATACTTATACGTATACTTATCAAGCAATTAAAAATGAAATCAACTGTAATACATATTTAATACATATCGACAAGAAATCAGTAATTCTACAGTTTCTTTTAACTACTCGATATGAGTCAGGTACTCTGACCTTGTGTAACACACAACTTATCTTAAAATAATGAAATAAAAAAGAATATGAATTGGTAACGGCAAAAATAGTATTCTTCCGTGATTGATTTTCATGACTTCTTCTTATCTTGTATACGATCATATGAAGACAATACTTCCAATCTTTTCGGAATCATAATTAATGCTAGCTCGATTCAAGGCATGAGTAATAAGATTAATACCGGGACTCAATTCGAATATTGTTTCATTATTCAAAGAACAACGCAAAAAGCTATTTTAATTTTACCCTCACTGAACTTTATGACTTCTCGTATGGCTTTTGTTAAATACGAAGCAATATATAAAGTTGGCAAATCAAAAATGATTTGATCACAATGATCGAAATGGTTTCTATGAAGTTTGACTAACATACATAACTACTATAGCAGTGCAGTATCATTGAACTCAAACCATATTGTAACAGTAAATCGATGCTGACATCCATAATGCCTTAGTTCATTTCCGAATTTATCTTTATTAATTTTTGATGTCAATTTGAAAAGATTTATTCTGACTCTCGACAAACGAATATCAAGAAAGCGAAGAGAGAAATCTACATGCAATTTCATGTCAGAGCTATTTTCTTATGCAGAGGAAATTTGCCAAGTACAATCGGAAAATATTGATTTAATGTATTTTAAAAATTCATTTCAATCAGTCGATTATTATCGAAGTTAACAGAAGCAACGATTAGCATGCTGGTCAAATGAATTAGACAGAAAGAAAGAAAAAGAACAATTGTTCGACTAAAATGCTATCATTTTGAAAATAAAAGATTCCGCACTATGATTTTTTATCGTGAACGTAGACAATGAATTTCGTATATATATATATATATATATATATATATATATTCTTATTCTGAAAAAGTTCAATATAGGAGAGTTTTTGTCTTCTTATGATATATATTGTTGTATTTCATAGCCTTTGTAATACATAGACAACGAAATTCAGAAGTACGATACACAATACTGATCTATTGAATGATTACTTTGAAAGAGAGAGTTACCCTGATTCATCACTATTCCGATAGATTAGTATTCACGAAGTTTATTACTAAAAGAAATCGATCGATCAAAAACTAGATGCGCTATTTTAGTTTTACTTGTTTTTTTTACTATTTATTCACTTGTAATCATCCGATAAGTAAACTATATTTGACAAATATTTAGTACGTGCATCGTTGTTCAAGAGGTACACAAATGAAAGGACTCCTTGTCATAAGATGTTTTGAATAGACCGCAGCTAATTTGAGTCGGCAAGCAAATATTCATTAAGAATCTTGCCTGTTCTTTGCTTGTTCTGTATTGGTAAAAATCTTTTGGTAAGAACCATGAACAATGGTTTTTATCTTCTCGAGAAAAGTCGTTGTTAGAGTACGTTGGCTAGAAAAATATTTTTCAACAACTAAACTTGTTTCCCTAATACTTTTTGTGTTAGAAAATTTGATGAAATAAGGATTCTACGGGGACGACAAGCAAAATTCAACGTAGAACAGAAGCAAAGTTCCCATAGAAAAGGTTGTGAACTTCATACAAGATTAATACTGTAGTCTTGTTTATCTAACATATCTATTCAGTTCACTCGAGTATCTATTTGACTTGCCTGCACTTGGTGACCTATTTGTTCGATAATTGTGATGGTCAAGTTTTTTTTCTTTGCACAGAAATATTTACAGGTATAAGTGTCATGCCCATATTCGAAATCAACATCAGAACTAATATTAAATACTTTTTTATTCAACAACGTTTAACAGCAATCACAATTCATCAAAGCTTCATTATAGACGACAAATCTCATTCATATATACAGTTTTTCATGACTGCACTTCTTCCTATGTTTCGTTATTTATCTCAATCCAAGATTCTTATGTGTATACGAAGTTAAACTTGAGAGAAGTAGCCTTAAAGTCGGTGTATCTAGAAGTAACAATCACAATAAAGTGACCTCGTCTACTCTACGACGCGATTAGTGGCCACATGTCAACAAATTTTACCATGGCAAAGTTCTTGTCGGTATATTCTGAAGCACAGAAAAAAAAATGAAATGACTTATCAAAGATCTGGTCGTTTAAATAACTATCTGTAATGTTTAGAACAATCTTACGATGAATAAATGCAAGATTGACATATGTAAAGGCAACTGTAGTGTTTAGAAAACTAAATTTTTCTAGGCAAAGCCACTGTCAAATAATTGAAATTCTCGAAAATTATGCCGCCAGACGGGTGTATGTGCAAATGTCATAACAAATTTATGTTTAGCGCATGAAAGTGTTGTTTCAAAATGAAAATTTCCTGCGCCCATGAAAAATGTCTCAATGTACATATGAAACATTGTACATGTCGCACGTTGCGCATTCATAAGTTGCTGTCGTTATTTCACCTGCTTCTTTAGGCAAGTGTTTCTTCTCTCACTGTCGTCCATGTTGTTCACGAAGGAAGGATGCGTACCGGACGTGCATTCTTTTCTCTTTCACTCTCATTCTCAATATACATATAAACACATTCACAAAGTTCAGAGCGATTATTTCATTCATATCGTGTTTCCGGATAACAATGAACGCCATTTGTACGCTACATCTTATTATTGTGTCACTCTTAATTTGTGATGGAAAATTAACATCGAAACGTAAATGTCCAGTAGATAGTATTGATTTTGAAACTAAAGTAGAAAATTCATCGATTGTCGTATACGGAGTAGTTACCAATCACGGCGTGGATGACAATCCTAAATCAACAATTCGCGTTAAATTTCAAGTTGGTTGTATTTTGAAAGGACCATCATCTATCCCAAGAAACATTGAAATTATCCAAATTGGTAAGATTAAACTAATACGTATTTATTTTTTATTCGATAGTAAATTTGATTTTCTTTTTATTTTCTGTCTAGTCGAGAATAGAACGTATTGTCAACAATATCCTGTACTTCGCGACATAATCACATTTCTTGAACCAATATCATCAAATGATTCGAAAACATATACACAAACTGATTTTGTCGACATACTTTTCGATGAAAATTCAACACAATCACTGTTAGATACTACATGTAATCTTCAACAAATGGTGCCATTTGAAACACCATCGCCTGTTACTGATGAATGTCCCTCTGTTTCAACTGATCCTACATGTATACATACTACCACCAAAACTGATATCGATTCAATTAATAATGGCTCAGGTTTATCGCCAACAATTATTCCAAGTGGATCACAACCAAGCATTGATTCCCTTCGAAGTAAATCGGGTTTTGGTGGAATTGATGTTGATGAAATAAATGGTGTAGATTCAACAAATATAAGTATTCTTCTTATCTTATTCACCAGTTTTGCTGTTCGATTAAATTCAAATAACTAAAATATTTTTTTTTGTCAATAAAAAAAATGAGAATATTTGCTTTCTTGTATTGTTGAAAATATTTGTTCTACATGTAATGATATTCCATGAAAAAAATATAAATGATTCATTGTAAATCAAGATTTAATTTCTAATGTAAAGCTACCAATGTTTTTCTATATTTCTTTTTGATAAATATTTAAGTAGTTTGTTTTGCTGATACGCAGGGTGAAATATACGTTTCTGTATTAAATGAAAAAGGTTTAATTAGAAGTTATAACTCGTTTCCTGGTAAGAATCAAGTGTCGTTCTTTGAGTAATGAATCACTGAATGTGAAATGCAGAGAATAATTTAGCTAACCTTTAAGATGCAACTTACAAAATCGACGAATCGATAAATAGAGTACAGGTGTCAGTGACATTCTTGAAAAGATTGAAGGTCATTCATACGTATTTTTCACCTACACAGGTCTAGATAAGCTAAAATGATATGTCCTCTCAAGTTATTTGTGTCATAGTATTCAAAGATTGCAAGGAAAGTAAGTGGTACAGTCATATTGCATCATTGTCTTTGTAGTTGATCATAAGCAAACAGTGTAATGACCCTTTTTGTTATAATCTATCGTAAATAGTCAAAGGAAAGATTAAATCTTAATACTATATGTTAGTTAGCACGTTGCACTATAAGTAATACAATGTATTAATGACTTCGACATGATATAACATCGAGTATTATTCAACAATATTGAATTCGCTACTTATTTTGGTTTTTTTGTTTATTCTAACGAATATTGTCTATCAACGGAAAAATGCGACCCCTGTAATATTTAGGAATGGTAAAGCATTTTCTCCAATGGGTCATATTTTTGTAAAACAGCTGATTGAATGACTGCCGTCAATAGACGTATTTTATTGAGGCAGAGAAAGGGCGCAATTCATTTTTATGTATACGTACTTATAGGTATTTCTATCGTAAACGAATCATGAGACCTATCAGCATAATTTTATATGAAAATTTTCAACATGATTCTATTCTTGACTTCTTATTCATCAATTTAGGATCATCAAAAATAAAACGAATGAAGTCATAACTTGGAAACTATTGTTGAAGATGCATCTTGATGGAACAAAATCAACACAAGAGACATCAATGAATACTCGAGATTTGACATGTCCAATTTGCATGTGTAAGACAAAGAAATATTTTTAGATTTTATTACATAAACGTCATATTAGGTATTGCTGAAGATCCACAAATAACATCATGTTGTAATCGGGTATTTTGTGCAAAAGATGCTGATCTCAATCATTATACGAATGGTTGTCCATTGTGTCGTAAGAAGCATTTTACATTCAAATCATCTCCTGCACATAAAGAAATGCTCGAACATCTAACAATCAAATGTATTTGCTCAGAACATATAGCACCCGATGAATACGAAAGTCATCTGAAACGATGTCCACATGCAACATCTCTGTGTCCACATAATACTTGTCGAGAAAAAGTACGTCAATTTTTTCTTTAACAATCATAACGTAAAAGAGATATTCTTCTTGTAATTAGAATGATATAACAACATATAGTTCTCAAGAACTAATTAATCATTTTGCTCGAAATCATTGTAATGAAGTTACTTTACATGGCTCAACATTTATAAATAAAAACTCTGTTGAATCCTTTAAAAATGCATCGATAAAATACGATGAGCTTATTTCAACCATTTACTCTGTAATTTACCCGAAAATGATCGACGCTCAAGTCAAACATCTATCATCAAATCATCGAAATTCATCTGTACTTAAATGTCCACGTGGACATAAATTGATTGAAGCTGATCATACAAAGCGTAAGCGTAAAAACGGTGCGGTTTATTCGTCGGCGAGTTATAATTGTGATATATGCCATCATTCGTTTGCAAACGGACCATCATGGCATTGTTCATGTACAGATACAGGCTATGATAAATGTGTTTCTTGTATTGTTTTTCAATTGTATAATATTCATAATGATATATTAAAATTAGCAAATCAAGATAGAGAAAAACACCAAGAACATTATAGACGTGGTAGTATTCGTAGTATTGTACATTTACCACGAGGATTGATGCGTCTATTAACTGGCAATGGGAATGGAAATGAGCACGATGGTAATTCTGATATTACAGAAACAAGACATGAAGTACCCGTTTTAGACGAACACCATACGTTGCCGGGAAGAGATGATGCTGGAACTGGTGTTAATCAGCGAGAAGATTAAAACATTAGTCTATCGAAAAGAACTAAAAATCGATGTTTTTTTGCTAATTTTGGCAATATTACAGTGAGCTATTTTTTGCTTTGCTTAGTTTATTCTTATGCATTGATGTGTAGATTTTCACTTCCGTGTATATTTGAATAGATATATCTAAATACGTATATATATATATATATAAATAAATTCAGAGAATTCACCCTTCCCACTTTGTAAATGCTTGTATTGAATTTCTTACATATCTAATAAATAATCGAGCTGGAACACAAAATAATTTTTCTAATTTTCAATTGTCACTATTAATTTATTTTGAAAAATTGTACACACTAATTTTCCCTTGGTATCTATAAAAAGTCGTCAACGGGATTTAAATTTGATGGTATTATTTGAATTCATGTCTTTGTTGCACTGTGAATTTTTTTCATTTAAAACATTACGTTTGCACGAAAATTGATTTTACTTCACGGAGCTTTTGAGTAACGAGAAGTGATGATAATATGGAATAGTTTTACTTCGTCCCATTGAGTTCAAAGAAGTAAAAGAAAACAAACATTTCATCAATTCCTGAAAGTCTTCCTCCTATTTCGTTGATAGACTTCATGTTTTTTGTACTTCGATACTTCAAAAGATCTATGACGTAATAAAATAGTATTACAGATCAATTTACAAGCATATTTTTCCTCTGTATTTAAATTCATGTATCAAAAAAAATTAATTAACTGTACATGATACATTCATTCTCGAACGACTCATTCACTGGAAACTTGACAGATACTGCGAGAATAGAATTTTTCAATAGTCACATACATGTGTATTGATTCTCTTTACAACAAAAATTTTAACATGTGTGAACTATGCGATAGCATTGTTATTGTTTTTTAACGTCAATCTATTTCATTATTAATCATCATTGTTAGCCTAATTTATTTATGGCATAAAATTACATTCATCAGTTCAATTGAAATTAGATTCATACTCTATAGGAAATATAATAAAGTATAATATGTTTCTATAAAGGTTGAGAAGAAATATACGTATGATTGCATTGTAGATCATCTATTTCTTTCTTTATAATTCAAGAATGGAAAGCATTGAATTGCTTATTAGTTATAATTTAACTAAGGATTTTAATAACAATATACATCTGTCGAAAAAAATGCAACTTGTTCATTGTTGTTTTTCTTGTCTGGATCAATGCAGACAGATCATTTTCTGAGCAAAACAGAGAAATCAAATGCGGGTACTTTTATGTATACAGTTACGCTTCCATAGACAATCGATTACCATACGAATAAAGGAATCCTTCATACTAGATTAAAATATAACAGCGACTTTGTATAACATTATGGAAAATTTTATTTTAGAATAAGTACACAATAATTTGCTGTTTCGATGATCTATGTCATCATTTTCAAGTATCGTGAGAGAATATGGTGCGACTCTCTAAAAAAAACAGTATCCCATAAAACCGGGAGAGGGTTTCCGAGTTTGTTACTATCTGAAACCCTTTAAGGGTTTCCGAGACTTCGAAAACCAAAAAAGGAAATGAAAATTTCGTTCGCATACCAACCTCAGAAACGGATTAAAGGTTTCCGACGTTGCATTGTTCCCGATCTCAAATGAGAACCACCTGATAGCTATAAATCAGGTCGATCGTTCTGCACGCCGGATCCTGCCAGGACTGACAATAAAGATGCGGGCAAGTAACTTTATCCTGCAGGAGCACTTGAATAATCGCTGGAACGTAGCAGCATTCAGCCCAGAAACTTTACCTAAGTTTCTCCAATGATTTCCACCGGCTCTTGCCGTAAAACATAGCAAGTTTGTACAAACCACTAGAAAAACGTGGCAACGTTGTCGGCATGGGTACCACTCGCAATTTACCACCGATTTCACGTGCTTTTCTACAGTATACGGTCACTACAACATCTTCTCCAGCATCTGGTTCATGAAACCACCGACTTGAGATGTTGAATCTAAATAGAAATGAAACAGTCCATAAGCTTTCAACTTTCAAAATCGAACTCACCATTATTCATAGTTCATCTGTCGCTGAATCTAAATAGAAATTGAACAGTTGATCAACTTAAAAGTATTGAAATCGAACTCACCATTATTATTTCTTCATCTGATGTTGGATCTAAATAGAAATGAAACAGTTCATAAGCTTTAACCATTAATTTCGAACTCACCATTATGAGTTCGTCATTATATCTTGGAGCCAAGACACAAATAAAATGAATAATGATTTTCTCTTCGACTGATATGACAAATGACTTCATGAGACAGAATTATTTAGTGAAAATACTCAACTATACATAACCGATCTCATGATTCATACCATGAAAAGTGACACGTATTTTCCCAGAATATCGAAAACACGAAACACTTTTTAAGCAGTCTTGTAACGAAACGCATCATTCAACAATAACTTACAAGAAAAGCAAATCATCCACATCGCCCAAAATTTCCAATATTACACTATTCTGCCGCAATAGATACTACGCCTTTGTAAGATGTTAATATTTACTCAACGCCCCTATTAAATAAGCCCCTTACCAACAATTTATGTTTAAACGACGAGAAAAAGCTCACACCAAGAGCTGCGTTTCGGACCAATACAAGTTCAATTGGAGAAAAGGATAACGAATTCGAATTGCTGGGCCCCGATAACCTATTGCAAAGTTCCATCAAAGTGGAGAAAGGAGGTAAGATAAAAAATCTTACTTTTCAGCAATTGAATTTCTGATTGTCATGCTTTCTGACGAATGGAAGCTCGGATCAAGAAAGCAATAAAGGATTCGAATTTCCTATCGTGAATTGGTGTTATTATTTTGATCCCAAAATGTAAAGGTCTAAGAAAAAACTACCGTTTATTGTATTTTCGTGATCACCAGGTATATTGCTTGGTGGATTTTAGTTCATTTGGTTGATTTTACGTTTTGGGAATAATTCATCAGGTTTCCTCTTGTTAAATAGAACTCACCGGTATTATTTATTCATCCTAATTTACGATGCATCTCAGGATGTGTGGCGAAGGAGGACCTTTTTATGTGAGTCCGGTCTGTCTCCGTCAGTTTATTTCTCCAGAAATCAGACAGTGATATTTATGATTCTATTGCAGAATTTCTTCAGTCAAATACAGTATAAGTCTTTAAGACTCTTATGGCCGAGAAGAGTTTGCGTCGTTTAAAAATTCAATGGATAAAGACAGAATCACATAGGTGTTTGTCTAAGAATATTTATTTGTCCAAAAATCTTGATTTATCTTTTATCATGAATAATCCAAAATTGAGACTTCTTATGAATTTTAAGATTGAATAATAGGATTTCAAAACTATAGGGTCCTTTCAGGTTTTGAAAAAGGGATGAATACTTGAGTGACTCGTAATTATAAGCTAGTTGTACACACTAAAAAAGCATTTTCAATTGAACTAAAGATACCTAAAAATGGGCGTAAATGAAGATTTGGTCAGAAAATTTGAAAGCCTAAAACGTGCTTCTCAGATATTTTGAACACTTATTATGGACTGTTTTGTGAAACATTCAAGTGTTTGGTAGCTGTGGAAACCTTTAACATATTCAAGAACACATGGAAACCGATTTTGGTATTCTAGTATACTTTTTCGACACTCAGTACGCTCGGAAACCTAAAAGGTATATTCGAAAACGTTTGAAAATCCCGCAAACCCTCTCGCAAATCTTTCCAGGTTTCCGAAAGCTTTTCCAAACTGGTTTGGGTTCTTTAGGAAACGGACTTTTTTTTAGAGAGGAGACACTTTCTCGGAAGCAGTGTCCAGGTCGAACAAGCACGGTCGTAAACGACCGTATACCTCCGTATACGATCGTATTTGCCCGTATACGACACGGCTACATACGTCCGTAATACTGGGCCATGTAAAACGCTATAATACGACCGTATACGGTCGTGTGGGGAGCGTATACGGTCGTTTACAGCCGTATACGAAGTCCGTAATCTTCCATCTGACGTCTTTTCTCCTCGAAATGCATTTGGTCGGTCAGTACCTAGTATGCATGAGTTTTTTCGAAAAATGCATCTGAGATTCAGCTTCTGCGTCACGAACTACCCATGGAGAGCAGTTTTTCGATAATCTCGATTTCCGTTAGCTGGTAGCTCACCAATCGAATACCAGGGAAACCACTGAATTTCCATTTTCTGTACTGAAGCGTTCCGCAATGAATGTATCAAAGGGGATTAGGGTAACAATAATTTCAAGAGCCATGCCATCATTAGCAATACTAGTATCATCAATACCAATGCTAATACCAGTATCCATCAAGATCCAAATCATCAGTACCATTACTATTACCCATTTCAGAAAAGAAGGCGGGTGGATACAGCTATTATAGCTGTATCCACCCGCCTTCTTTTTTGAGATGGGTAATAGTACCAGTACCATACAATACCTATCGCTAATGGTATTGACGGTATTGATATTGCGACAGTCCTAACCAGTAAACCAGCACCCGTTGTGTTTCCACTTGAGACAGCATTTTGGCTTTCGTTGGAACTTGTAACAGATTCGGTGGTGCACCTCTTTTAAGGTTGGGTGTTCGTGAATATTAAATTGAGATGAAGGCGATTATAAAGTTGATGATTTTATATTGAGCGCTTTGATTCAGTGAGTGATGCAGGTACAATCTGGCTTTTCTAGATTGATTTTGATGTGGAATCAGCTTGTATTCCTGGTGATTTCCGTGATGTTTTCCGCTAGGGTTTAGACTGACTTCTGGTTGTTTCTGGTGCCGGGGAAATAGCCGTATTATTAGGGATTCCGGTACGATGAGTTTTCTGTCAGAAGTACTGCTTCCAAGTTTCAAGTTTTTTTCCGACAAGTTCCAGCCGGAAACGGTTCGGAACTGGAGGTCCGAATCGACTACCTGGGGACAATACTACCGGTGTACAAGCACATTTCCAAACCAACGATCGAATTGCGAAACATTTGCAGTCAGATGTAGTATATTACAGAGCTGCCAATGGGCAACTTTTTTTTGGCCAGGCCTGGGCTGGTAGGTTGAAACCTGGACTGGTCTTCAGGCCAGGCGTATATGGAACAAAAAAACATCGGTACTTATTTTTATAACACATATCCATTCGGTTCAATAGTTAGTCATCCTGTTGAAGATTAATGTGGCTGTATATTTCTGTTTTTAAGGGAATTCTCTTTCCTGAACCGAAGTTTTCAAAATGTTTGTTTCTTGTTTTTTCTGTTGTATATTTGCTTTGAAGTGTAGTCTATCTATTGGTGATGTTTTGAGAATACAATTATCACCGTACAGTAAAAAATCGAAGATATAAATCGATTACCGTAGAGGTGTAGGACGGTTTTTCTTTCTTTCGTAGTTTTCTCAAACCTGGTTTTCAAGTAAAAATTGACGAAATTGCCCCGTTTCTCAGGTATGAGATCTTTGATCAGGCTGAAATGCTTCTAAAAGTACAATATAGTGTTACTGGTACCAGTTTCTTTTATTTAAAAATTTTCTTGCACTGAATTTTGACAGATCTTACAAAAGAAGCGCTCTTCAAACAACTTATTTATTCTAAGAGGATGAGAGAGAAGGAATTCAAAGCTATAGGAACCCTGAAGTGCTTCTAGTATCTGTAAAAAATTTTCAGCTCTATCGAACATATAGCAGCTGAGAAGTAGGGCGATTAGGAAGGCAATTTTTAGTCCTTGCGATCCCGAGATTTTCTTTGAACAAGCATTTTGAAAGTGTGAGTTAATGAAAACGTGTAATCTATTCAGCCGTATCTATCTACTCTGAAATTTTCAAACATTTTTGATTAGCCACTCTTAAATGTGCTGCAAAGGGGAAGGCATACCCTTAAAGCAATAATTTCAAATGTGTCCTATATCTTAGAAAATTAGAAAAAACTCTGTGAATTTGCACCGCTATAACATTCCACAAAAGACACAACCACTATTAGACAACTTCAATAGGTATAACGTCATTTTTCTTAGTAAAAAAAATCTAAACGAAATCAATTGAACTGACTGTCAGTTTTTACGTAATTCATCGTCTTTTCGCTTATAAAAGGTGAAGATTCAATGACTACTGTGTCTTCGTTTTTGCTTTAGTCTTATTCATTGTATTTTTCACAATAATCGTTGGAGTAAATCCAGTCCAATCATGATTTGCTTTCTGTTTCCGTAATAGTGTAAGTTGAATTATAGCGACATTTAGTATGATATTGAGCAGATCAAATCATTCTAACTTGGTTTTGAGCAGGTGAACAGTTCAGCCCGGCCTGTTCAACATCGTCCCGGCCTATTAGCACCTCTGGTATATTATATCAACTGTAATGATTGTGATCATTCGTACATTGGCAAAACTGAACATCAATGTTTACGTAGGCATTATGAACATGGTGTGCCTACGGTACCATATCAACAACAGCAACAACTTTGCAGTCATACAAGGGGTGATCCAAAAGATCCTACGGAAATAACAACGGCACCATAGCTAATGATAACATCTCAGCACGAAAATGAAACCAGTCATCAAATAGACTGGAATAATTTTCAAGTAGTATGGCAAAACAATCCCTATTATCGTCTGTTGATTAAAGAGTCATTGACGCTCAAGGCTTGCGAACTTGAACTTAACAAAGCAACACAATCGGTACCATTACTGATCTTTCCTGATAGTCTACCAACAGTTCAGTTACCTAATCTTGATTATTAATTAATCTTTTAATAATTTATTAATGTCGTTGCTTGTCTCCTCTTTTTCTTTTTTATTCTCTGTGTACAATTTTCTTAATATCATAAAAAATCTTGAAAATGGTGATATACCCAGGAGATTTATTCCGACAACTGGATTGAATGGGATCCCATCGGATTTTATGGTGAATTTCTATAAAACCGACGAAATCCTGGTTGCGAAACGACATTCGGATCTTTATGACTGGTATCTGATCAGATCTGATTACCGGAATCAGATGACATCCGTTATAGGGTTCTGACAGACCCCTAATGACGTCATCAGGTACTAATTAGCACTCAGATAATAAATAACTATTTTTACGTCAGATCCGTTACTCATTGTTCAAACAGGATTCCAATAGGATTTCGTTGGTTGATCGTATCCGATCTGGTCTGGTCGGATTCAGTATCGGATTCAATCAACTGTGTAGATCATCGAAACGCAGAATTATTGTGTTTTTATTCTAAAATAAAATATTCAATAATGCTATACAAAGCAGCTGTTATATTTTCATTTATTATGAAGATTTTATCCTTGAAAATCAGTAACCGATATTTGGCTTGAATGTAAAATTTTTATGTTAGAATAACCGTATCCACAGTTCAAGGTACTCAGCTACAATTAATTCATATTAAAATTGGAATACTTCAGCAGTTTTTAGTATTTGACGACGAAATTTGTGTGAATCCTCACTGTACTAAGTTCTTGAGCAAATTTTCATAAAATGTTGCAAAAACTGGGCAAGTATCTTATGAGTACTGCATATACTTACGCAGTATCGAGCATCATCTCTCAATCAGGACTAACCTTTTTGTACCCATGTAGGTTGAAACATTTCATTGAAATAATATGAATCAATGTTAATCAATTGAGATCATCAATACTTTGATACATCTTTCCATAAATGAAATGCTATGGATACTTTCAGAATCACTCAATTTATTGAAGATTTTTTTTTCTGTAGATGAGTAGTAAAATAATTAGATATAAAAATGGTAACCATAGGGCTTGCAAATATTTTGTTAAACTCTTCAGAAAAGTGATTCGATTGAGACAAAATCCATATGATTCATCATCAAATTTTGATACATTTCATGTTGGCCAACTCACATATAGATTAAGATTTAATTGAGACACATATAGGATTCTCTTTTATACAATTTGAAAATGATTTTAGATAAGACAAGAATGCTGCGACTGAAATTAATTTTTAGATTATTCTAATTATTGCTCTAATAAGTTTTAGTAATATATACAAACTTAAGCGTCCTGCATCATTTGTATACATGATACTAAATTCAGTAGAGAATTTAGTCAAGAAGTCAGTATCGAACCTTTCTGATTTATTTTGGTCTTACATTCATCTTTTACGACATACTGAGCGAAAATCAACAACATGTTAAAAAATTTGGCCATTATTGAAAACAAATCTCACTACCCAAGCAGACAAACATTTAGAAAGATGAGTTTTAGCATTCAATGAGGAACCACGGTGGTAAGTTACTAACGCGCATTAGCAAACCACAAGAAACGCGTTTCTTACGCAGAATCTTCACTTTCCGAGAGTAAAAATAGATAAAAGCTTTGATTTCAAGCGTTTCAGGACATTGGTTTTTAAGTTGTCAAATTATTGAGCGCCCAGAATAAGAGCTTAAATCCATTTTCACGCTCAAAAAGTAAGAATTCTGCAGAAAAAACGCGTTTCTTGCGTTTTGTAAATGAGTGTTAGTGACTCACAGTCGTGGTTCCCGAATTGAATGTTTATACGCGTTTTTCCAAATGTTTGTCTGCTTGGGTAACACTATTGCCTTTCATTGAAGTTTTCCTTTGACGTTTCTCATTCTGCATGCTTTTTCTTTACCATCAATTTTATTCTCCTAGTTTTCATAAGTCGTTATCATTGCCTAAACGTTAAAACAATCGTACTTGGAAAGATTATGCTAAGAAATCAAATTTTCTCAGTATTTCGTTGATTTTATCAAAATTTTTATCCTAACTATTCATAAGTTCCATGTCTTTTCTAGAATCTTCATGAACGATTAATTAGTACAATTGTTTTTTATTGAAATGTCATGTACTTCTCTAGTCTTTATCTAGTAATAAAGCAAATGGTGATGTATCTCTTTCGTTCATGCAGAAGAACCTAACTCTGATTCAACATTGTCTATATGATACCAGTAGAATATCTGATCATTGGAATTCCCATAAATGACGATTGTTTTTTTTCTACTGAATCTTTATCTTCATAAATTCAGATAAGCATTTTAACTAATTATTTACATGCGTTGCTCACAGTTTGAGTTTATTATACTGCAATTACTGTATTTCGTTTAATTACTGACAGTTTAACACTATCAGTTGTTTTTATATTCATTGGAATCAAAAAAATTAACTAAAAGCATTTCGTCAATAATTACTCATGTTTTAACTGTTGGTCGAACTTCTGGCATAATTGAACTATATGAAACAGCAATTTTACTATTTGTCTATATTTTAAGTTCAGTATTGTATCCTGAATGAAATCTTATCAATGCCTTCGCATTTGTGTTATGTTTGTTGAATCACTGGCGAAACCCATTTATCATTCAGATTTCTTTATTTTAATAAATGTTCATATTTACTTAGTGAAATAGACTGTTGTTCAAAATAAATTCATCACATCGAATAAACGTTTGATTTCAATCGAAACTGATGAAAAGTAATGATTAGATAGGTGAGCTAAAGTTATGTCTATGACAAATTAATGCGAAAAACAATAATAATCATTGTAATTTGGCAACGTTCGTAATCTATAGATAGTTGTCAAAGAGTAACTACGTTTATCGGTCGCTAGAATCGTACGATATTTTCTTTGAAATAGAGAACGAAAAAACATAACTCTTCAGTAGAGATATAATGTTTGCCACTTGAATAGATATTATCTAATATGCTTGATAGTTTTTCGGAATAACTCTTTGAAAAACTTCCTATCGATTGCTAATTTAACCTCATACATTCTGGACAGAGATTCGCGAGTCAGTCAAAAAAGTCACTCACCATGCTGACCAGTTGCTCATCAGTGCCTCAGCTTTTTGAGACTCCAACTCGCCTCGCCTCACCTTGCCTAGAGTTTATAAGAGGGTAGTTATTTTCAGGCAGTTTCTCAAGCACTCATTACAATCAACATCCTTCTACTTTATACAATCAAATAAAGAACACAATAGATTTATATAAGTTAAAATAACTAAAATATGAATAAGAATCAAATAAATAACAATCATTCATTTTTTACTGCCTATAAATAATGCATTGTGAACAAAATCACTGGAATAGATGAACTAGACTGAATAACTGTATATATGCGTATGCAGAGAGTGCCAAAATTCACCTGACATAAGGAAAACTGCATATATGCACAGGATTATGATCAAATTAACTGATTTTTTCCTGATGGTAGAGGATACTGACAAGTTTTTAGTCATCAATAAAAGGTTTAATAGCACCAATTCGAATTATTGTCATTTATTTAAAAGGGAAAAAATCACATTTCTGCCAATGATATACTATAGATTTTGGGTTTCTGTAATCTGATGCGAATTCCTGTTCTTAGATTTTCAAAATTTTGTAATACTTTATTTGACTTCTTTTGAATTTCTCTATTCTATCTAGCTTCACAAAATCCTCTCAAATCCTTTTGCACTGAAAAGATCTGGAAACACTAATGACTAAAGTGAAAGTTTGATACAGTACTCCTATGGATAATGAAAAAAATCAAAGTTATTCGAAAAATTATTGACAAGTTATGCAAGTAGTTTTTAAAGCTCTTCTTTGCTGATCGTTTTGGTTAAAAGATTTGATGTGTTCATCAAGAAAAGATGTTTCTCGAGTCAAAATACTGAAAATGGCGAATATTTCTGGTCACAGCAAGGCATCATTTTCCAGTATTTTGACTATGATACCAGGGTTGTCAAATGAAAAATTTTTAAATTGGAATTTCCGACATTCAAAATCAGAAAATATTCAGAATTTTTTTCCTAAATCCGAGAATATTAAGAAAGGCTAATGTGTTGAAATTGGCACTTATTATTTTACCAAATTATTACAAAATGCTTTGGTTGTAATTTTTTCATCCCTAGGTTAATGAATACGATCGGATCCTACGATTCGATGAAATCCTATGGGAATCCGGGTTGTGGAAACAGTAACTAATCAGACGGGGAACCCTTTTTCTTATTTGCGTACGAATTAGCATCTAATCCCAATAGTGGAGGCCTGTTTTATCATACGATGAAATCCAATCGAATTCCGATAGTAGGATTCGATAAAACCCAAAATTAGGGATCCGAACGTTGGATCGCAACCAGGAATCCTATGGGATTTCGTCGGATTAGAGAAACTCCGATAGAAACATGATCAGATCCGACAGGCATCCAATCGGATCCAATTTTCTGGATGATCCTCCTGGGTCTATGCTTCATTTATTTCCGAAGATATTTAACATAAAAAACAACAATAATAAGAATATGTAGTTCACCGAATATCACACAAACTAGCAAAAGAAGTCTAGTATCAGACTTTTTACTAAACTCAAAACTTTTCTCACATAAATTGAGCAAAAACAAATCGAGAAATACAATGCACTCATCAAGAGATATTTAAAAAAAGACTCATTCAATATGAGTTCAGTACTATTGATATTTTTCATTGTTTCGAATTTGCTGCAATAAATGTTTATTCGTTAAAATATGTCATTGGAACTGTTCACAAGAATAATTAGCATTCATTCTTATCTTAAGTTCAGCACTAACTAGTTTTATGTCCTTGCGATTGCGATAATCAGACCATACATGTTTCATATGACTAAGCATCAATTCAACATACGACTTTGAACAAATATCGGAGCGAACCAGTAAAATCAGAAAACGTTTTGAAATTCAGAAGCTTTCTTGCCATTTCAGAAGATCTGACCACCCTGCCTGATAGCGTCATTTCTTGACGAAAATAGAAAAATTTCTTTACCAAATTGATAATCATAACAAGCTCTACAAAAATGGACTTTGTGAATAAGCTTTAGGATACGTTTCTATTTTTTGTGATTGAATACTGATAGAAGTGTGCGGAAAAATAGCCAAAATCCCTTTTGATGTAGGTTATTAGTGGCGGCGCCAGGAGTGGGCTGGGGTGGGCTCAGCCCACTCGAGAGAAAGTTGAGTTCACCCTGAAAATCTTTTAAAGCGCTTGAAACAAAGTTTTGTAAAAGTGTCAGAGACCGTTTCGGGTGGGCTCAGCCCATCCTCAAGGAATTTTCTGGCACCACTACTATAGGTTATACTAAATTTTAAGTGTTTTAATAAGCTGCTACTACATAAATAAAAACTTTGAAGTACCCACTACCAGAGCTACCAGGGACACGGGACGAGTTTTGGATTCGCTCTGCGTCCCACAAGGAATATTTTCTTCGTTTTTTAGCTGAAAAACAATTATTTGTTGTGACTTTTCATTAGAGAAGTGTCGCTCTCGGTCAAAACAACTGACTCAACCATTTCAAGCCCCAAAAGGTAGTGTTTTACTACTGAAACAGTTCGGAAATTTTTAGTAAACCCTGTCCGACGGAACGCAGGACGGGACTGAAAATTAAAAGAAGGCGGGACGGGACGGGACGATCCAGAGGGCGGCGGGACTCGGGACAACAAAAAAGTCGTCCCGCGGAGCTCTGCCCACTACCATCAGAAAAAAAATCAGTTCATTTGCTCATAACTCTTTCGAGATGTACAGTTGTCTTTTTGTTAGCTGACTTTTGAGGCAGCCTGATCTCTAATTAAATTTTCCACAATTCGATAAACTTCACTACAAATGGAAACGCTTAGAAACAACTACAATAAAATCGAAATATGTTCTTAAAGATTTGCCACATATTCATCAGAAATAACATTCGAAGTATAGGCGAGTCGACTCGGCGATTCTTGGATCTCTGATTCTGAGCTCTACTATTTAACTAGACACATTAGAAATGTCATTATCCAATTTAGAATGCGATAGATTTTATCTTTACAAGCTGCCTTTTCTGACAATCGTCTATCATTCCAATTTGTGTTGACCGATAAAAAAATGTAAAATAGTTTGAGCGAATACGGCCACCCATATCTTGCATAGTTTGTAGTTATGAGTGATGATTATACGATGGTACACTGATAACAAATCTAGAAGATTACTTATCTACTATAATCTTGGACTAATTCTTAGAACTTTAATTCGATGATTATTCGGATTATTTCACATGTAGTTAGTTGTTCTTTTCTTTTCTTACGGTAACGTTGAACGCAAAGCTATTCATGATTATTTACCTCTTCATTTGGGTGCTCTTTATATCATTAATAAGATATTCTCCTTTACACACTGCACAGTATGGATTCGAATCAACCCAGGTTGAAAAAATACGGTCGTACACATGATCCTAGAATTACGACCGTATTTCGTCGTGTACGGCATTAATAACATTAGTATACTGTCGTGAGCAACAAGAATACGATCAATTACGCTGGATGATACGATCAAATACACTCACAGTATTTCGTCATATTCTTGTCGTTTACGATAGTGTACTACTAGTATTAATGCCGTATACGACGAAATACGGTCGCAATTCTAGAGTCATGTATGACGACCGTATACGACATCGTATTTTTCGATCTGGGTAGGGGAAAACGGCTGATTTCTGATTTAAAATTGAATTAAAATTTTAAAAAATCAGCTGTTTCCCCCTTGATTTGAATCGTCTTGATTTTGTATCAACAGAAGCTTTAATATTTTTATCGTAGATAACATCAACAGACTATTTGATTACTTGTGCTGTTTGATTTCTTGACTTGTCAAATATGTTGCCGTCGAATCAATGAGACGAATATTCATACTATTTATTTGTGTATTTATATACTTTTTCGTAAGAGATATTATCAATTAATTCACGTGTGATGAAGGAAAGGGAGTACGAAAAGAAAAGACACCTCTACATATCGTATATAATTATATTCTACAATATTAATATGAGAAAGAAAACAAAAGTGACAAACGTACATCAATGAATACGAAAAATACTAATGTTTATGTAATTTTACTTTCTCTGAAAGTTGGCTGCTTGCTTATGAATTCCAAAAGATTTTCTAGTAATACCACACACACGTACACGTACATAACTATTTGCTTGAGTAGAATATCAAATATTTTAATGTTGGACATCATAGTTTAGATTGAATTAACGAAATAGTTTAGTCAAATCTTTGCAGGCTTCTTTTATAGTTGGATATTTAAATGTGTAACCAGTTTTTAATGTAGCCTGAGGAATTACTTTTTGGCCCTGTGTTGCTACAATTGCTCGTTCAGCACCAAGAAGAGTATTCATAACAAAAGCAGGCATCGGGAAGAAAGCTAGACGTGGTGGTGTAAATGAATAGGCAAACGTTTGAGAAAACTCTCGATTTGTTATTAATTCTGGTGCGCATGCATTTAAAATGCCATTAACATGATTATTTTGTATTGCATGTGCTATAAGTAGACAGACATCATCAAGATGAATCCATGGAAATGGTTGCTGACCATTGGCGATAGGACCTGAGCAAAAGACGGTAAACAAAAAATATTGAATTTGATGAAAATATCTTTCGGTTTTACCTCCCAAACTAAAGAAAAACGGCCAATACATGGATCCGATCATCCCACCACTTGAGCCAAGGATTGCTCCTATATATTGAGAAAAATCTCAGATGAAAATTCAACGAGAAAAAAACATATAAGACAATCTACCCGAACGAAGGATAACTCTTCTGATGTTAAAGTTTTTTTCGATTGGCTCTGATGCTTGTTCCCAATCTCTTGCTAAACGTGATAGAAAATCATAATCACCACCTTCAGACGTTTCAGTATATTCTTTAACTGGATCTGGTTTATAATAACCTTTTAGAATATTTAATGAATATAAAACGATACTATATTTTTTTTATAATCAAACTTACTTACACCAGACATGGATACATATGATTCTGGTTTTTCATCTTTAAGATCTCTAATGAATTCTACAAATGTGTTGGTAGTACCTATTCGACTTTGAAAGACTTCATTTTTATATGCATCAGTCCATCGTTGAAAACTTAGAAGAGGTGCACCAGCTAAATTCACAATGGCTTTGATTGGTTTTACTGCAGATAGATTGTTATTGCCATTCCGTAAGTCATCCTACGGATCAATCAATGCAACTATATATTAATGTTCGAAGGATCAATGTCACGAAATGAATAGCCGTTGAAAGATTAGTCAACGTTGAAATAAATGAAAGCTCATATAACTCCTCTTAATGTCCCTTACATGTTGTTCTTACGTACTTCCTATTAGTGAAAATATGATGCACAACAAAATGGCTACTATTTTATGATAAACATATTAGATTTTAAAAATAATTCGGTCAAAAAGGATCGAATTATTTTTAATCTTAGAAATCGTGTATTACCACTGTTCAAACATATTAAGACCTGCTCTAGCAAACGATGAAAAACACGATGTAATCCATTGATATCATTCAGAAACTGTACTCACTGCTAGTGAAGCCTTATTATAAACTTAACTTGATTACAGGCGAATTCTCTTGTGGTTCACTAACGTTCTGATATATTTCTAGGCCATCTTCTCATATAGATAATAGTGAAAAATAAATAGATGGATGAAAGGCAACAAATAAACTACGTAGAAGCAAAAAGAACGAAAACCTGAATATTAAAAGCATCATAGAACTTGACTCTTCGCTTAGTACCAAATAGATCTAAATGAAATTTACTATTCATAACAGAGGCGTTATTTTTCTTAAAATATGCCATAATGTGCGAAAGATCGTCTTGTTAATAAGTTTCTTCGAAACCAATGCCAGAGTAGCACAAATGGTAAATATCAGTGTTTTATTATATGGCAAGTTTTCATTATTATTAAAATACTGTAAAGGACTCTTTTTCTTTCCAGTATTCAAACTGGTCAATTGAGTCTATTACTTTTCAATAACTTTAATAAAATCTCAACTAGTTATTGCAAAAGAAACAAAGTGAAGTTTTTTTTTTTATAATGATTGATTCTAAATCAAAATACTTCGGTAGATGCTTGATAGTGCTCCTAAGTCTGAAATTGAGATACAAATTCTTGTTTAAAAGCAACGTAAAATTCAAAACCATCAACGATTCTTAAACGATCCATTCATTTCGCAACATCGATTAAGCATACCCATGTCAAAGTATTTGATTTTCCATCCGATTTTCTTGATACAATCCAAATATTTTGAAGACCTTTTTCTCTCAAAATTTGTACTAAACGTTGCCCAACAAAACCTTTTCCTCCTCCTGAATTAAATAATAATATTTCATCTATAAACAATAGTTTCATTATTTTCTTTTTTTCTCACCAATAATAACACTCATCTAAAATAAAAATTTTTAACTCATTCATTTATTTTTCTATGAATAAAATCAAACAATTTTTATTTGATAACATTCACTATGTTCTCTGTAAAGATTTCCATGAAAAGAAAGCACAATACGATTCTTGCATTCTTGAAATTCTCATATATATGGAATGGATGTTTGATGCAACTTTAAACATTTGACTTTCTTAAAAAAAAAGATCCTACGAACAAGAAAAAGTTCAATGCTAAAACTCAATGACAAGAAAACATGCACAATCAAAGAATATAATAAATATATGTATGTATATATATATGTGTGTGTATGCAGAAATAGAAATAAACAACAAAGGATATAAAAATTAATTATAACACTGTTCAGGAAATGTATTTAATTCAGCTTCATCATTCATTGATGAATTATTAAATAAATAATTAAGTTTCATTCTCATGCGAAGTCTATCCTTATGTGGATTTAGAATTTTTATCAATTGATTTAGTTCTCCAGAATTATTTGCTGGTACGGTTGTACTACTTGGCGGATATAATTCAATTGTAAATGTCTAAAACATGAATATGAATTTGTTCTGTGAAAAGAAAAAATATCTATCAACGTTTTCTAATTACTTTAGGTACAGCTGCTTTAAATATGAAATTTGTCATTGGATATTGCGTAGAATTTATTGCTGTCGACTTTATTGTTAGTGATGTTCCTTCACGTTCAAAAGTAAATACAATACGTAGACCATTTCTATCTAATGCTACCATCGGCGGAATAACTAGAAGAAATTCGAACAAGAAAAAAAGCATATTATCCCAAAGAAAACAGTGTAATTCTTGTAGAATTGTACTTTAATAGACGATGTTTAATTACTGTTGATAATCATATCTGATTAGTTTTATTTGATCACTCATTTACTGTGGCCTGCATGGATTCAACGTTTTCGCACTTGAGATAAGATTAGAATTATTACATTCTTTCTGTTTTGATTCGTGACTAGTATCTGTTCATTCTACACGATACTACTCGCAAATTCAAATGAAGTACTAGTGCTATATGCTTTTTGGTCATATTACAACCATCTTTCATTTGATCTAAGTGAAACGAGATATGCATAGATTTTCTACTCTACATAGAACGAAGCGCAAAAGATGCAACAAACGTCACTTTCATTGGATATAGATAATTTCCAGGCTTTATCTATACAAATAACTTCTTTTACTATAATTATATATGAATGCTATTCTATTTGACATTTTATTACCAATAATAAATAGGTATACCAGTAATCTACACATATCTTCCCGAACGTAAGACAATGAAAAATTCGAAAAATTGACGAAGCTGACACTGTTGAAAACTGGATCTGTACAATAATGTTCAATGAAATTACAGGCTGATACAATTTCTGTGGCGAATTTAGTTTTCTAAAGATTTGTAATATTTCGAGGCAAAACTAATTGTTTTATCAGTATCTAGAATATTCAAGTAAGATTTCTAGCTGATACAGCTAAGTCTCCTTTCTATTAATGGCTTGTCTACATAGAACCTTCTCATACTCATCGTTGACGGCATCTAGAGTTACTTCAATTCTATGTAGCACATGAAAGTTAGCTGAAGAAAACTCAAGTGTCCTGAGATATATATGCTTATATTTTCTGCATTCATGCGCATAATGCATCAGATAGTTCAAATCGGTCAGATCATATTTTCTATGAAACTTCAAATTATGTTTACTGTTAGTTGATTGTCCATTAAGTATATCATTAATGAAGGTACATTCAACAGTTTGATTTGATGATGGAATTTGTTTTTGTTCATAAGAGTGAATCAATCCATTTGTTTGAGTGGGTTCATCGAGAAGTTTTAGTAAATCAACCTGAGAAAAAACGTAAGACTTATTCACTTATTAATTTAACACAAGCAATCATCATTCACTTACTACAGGTTCATTTGAAGCATGATTTGTTGGTTCATTTCTAGATGAATTCTCTTCGTGACTATATGTTGGTTCTTGTTGTTCATTCGAATTGGTATTTGATGTTTGAGTACTAATGAGAATCGGCATACGCTCAATAATACTCGATCTGGAATAGGAAAAAAAGGAAGTCATTTTTGTCTAGAATTAAGTCTGTCTGAGTTAGAAAAGTATATTAGAGTTAATTTTACTAGTCATTGGAACTCTCTCAATTATCTATCAGTAAATCAGATTCCTTATTGTGTAATCAATTTTATTTTATTGTTGAATCTGCTTTTCTTCGGAGAATCCAATACTATTTCTTCAAACTTCTTTAAAGATCCGTGGAAATTGAATGTTTTTGCTACAGAGTACCTCATGAATCGATAAAATCACTGGTTTTAAATTGGATTTGGTAGCAAGACATTTATTTGAATGCGATTTGCAGATCTCTTCAGTGAATTACAGAGGTTGCAGGAGCCCATGTCAAAAAACAGGAAAATAGCTAGGAAATATTTTGAAAAAAATCAGCCATTGCAATAAAAATCAGAACACTGTAAGGCTAATTACAAAACTATTGCTCATGATGAAACTTGCACAAAAGTAAGTGAATCATGAATAATTCTTATAATAGAAACTCAGAGTTCCACTTCTCCTCTTTCGTTCACTCTCTCTAATAATCTATCTTGTATGAATTTTCTATTGCTCAGACACCGGGCTCCGGAAAGGGATTATCTCTGACTTTTAAATTTGTATTTTTTTCTCTAATGAAAATAGCATTTTTATCGGGAAAAAACGCCTTCCAATAAATAAATAAAAATCTGCTTTCTCATACTTTTAACGGTTGCATATCTATGTTTTTGGGCTCTTAAAGGATTTCTTTGTAATACGACTGCTCTAGATATGGATGAAACTACCATATTATAGGTATTCAGCTGGTCAAACAGCTCCTTCTATTAGATATATCTGAATGGTAGAAGATATGGTGATAGAAACATGAAGGTCAAAGGGGAGTTTCAGTAGGTTAAATTTGCGATATTTTCACTTCAACTTGACTCCCAGTTAAATGTGGTTAACAGTTTTGATTCAAATTGTGAAAAAGACAACGAAAAACAACAATATGATTTGCTTAAGTCAGATGCTGTCAGTGGAAACGAAATGCTTATGTTGAATTCAAGCGATAAGAAAAGAGATTGATTAGATAGATGAATAAATGCGTTCATAAGAAAAACTTACTGAATTCATTTATATGTTAGAGTAAGAGAGTACAAGACTTGGCGTTTGTTTTAAAAAAATTAATAGATTCGAAATAATCGAATCTTAAACAGGGGATAAAACTTCCATGATCGCTTTTTCTATGGAAAAACATTCTACGAGTATTTCGATAACTATTTCGAGGAGACTTAAGAATAAAAAAATAGCACATCATAACAATATACCAAGGATCCTATATAGATAAATCTTGAAATATCAGGGCAGCAGTACCACTGGGACTTCTTTAATTGGTAAAATTTCATCTACTTTGACTTGAATATTGAGGCAATGAACGGTGCCTTTTCTACAATAATACTGCTACAGAATAAAGAGTTCGACTAATTGTAGCACATTGTGTACCAGAGAATGCCCTTGTATGAATATTTTCCTGAAGCAGAATTCAAACCTACTTTGTTTGATTTCTTTTCTCTTACAGATACAAAAAAATTGGAATATTTTAGTTTGGAAAGGTACAACAGCTGCCATCGCGCATCCAACCAATAATACTGCAGCTAAGATTAATCTCTTTTGATTTGTTTTTAGCTACTTGTTGCGAAGGATTTATCTCGGGATACTGTATTAAACGTGTAAAATGCGTTGTTCACTTCTGCTACCCTTTTGCGAATTGCTTTTTTTTTTAAGATGAAGTACTTTAAAAATGATCTATCCTTGTACCATGAGCAACTCCATCTATTTTAGTACTTTTGATACAGCACGCGAATTTTACAGAACGAGTCTCAATTTTAATGTGTCATTTTTCTCAATTAAAAAGATAAGAAATACAATGAATTGCAGAACTCAGAATTTAATATGGAAAAAACGTAATTCTTCCTTCGAATAGCAATACAAGCATCTACGTATACTTTATAAAACTTAGTTATCATTTCTTCTGTTATAAAAAAAAGTTTACAAAATGTCGTAGGTAAATAACTATGCTTTAATGTGACTCGACAACGATCTAATACGGTTTTAAATGGTGTCGCTATGATGTACAGTCTATACTAGTATGGAGGAATAAAAAATTTTGTATCAAAATTTAATGATTGAAAAACAGTCATTCAGGATGAATCAGCTTTCATTAAGATTTCTAAATTATCGAGAAATTCACATAACAAAATATTATGAATTTCTGTTGAGATACTAGAATAACGTGTAATTCATCGATTACTTAAATGATCGATGTAGCGTCGTATTATATTTTGTTTTCTATCTAGGTAGATGTTAAATTTCCCAAATACCTGATTATATTATGTTTAGTAAAAAGGGATGTATATTCCACAGCACGTGTTTGTAATTCTAAATTCATATTACATGCATAATAAGTCATGATGGATTGTATTCGACTAAAACAGAACAATAGTGTCATGTTCGAGAAATCTAGTTATATACTTAAGAACTTTACTCAGAACAACTTGGAAAACGAGTACTTAATTTCATTAATGCATTAATGGCATATTCACGTGTGACAACTGTACTTATTGACCAATTCAATATTCGTTCCAATATATCGACTATTTCCGTTTCCGTAACCTATGTACAAAATATATTAGTATTAATTAATCAGTATTAATTTTGATTACTTTAATATTTTCAATTTCTTGCGATTGTTCATATTGTCCACTAACAAATAAATCACCAAACTCACCTGTAAATGAATGGGTACGTTTGACAAAAGATAAAATATTCAATTATTTTGGTTTACCTAGTGTCCATGATGCTACTTGAACGAGTGGCTGTTGAGTAATATCATTTTGAATTATTTTGTATAATTGATGTGCTGCATAACCATGAAGATCGGCTGATGATGATATTATGCCAATCAAACTAGATACAATATCATCACGCACTGAATTTCCAGCCTTGAAAATGAATAATACAATAAATATATCGAGTTAATTATATTATCAATAATAGAAGTCTTCGATGAAAGGAGTCAGTGACGTACAGTAGTAAGAACTTTAATCATTTGATCGACATGCCATTTTTTTGATGGTGAAAATCTAAGAACACAACAAAATCAATTAGTGTTCATTCGATAAGTTACGTGAAAGTATGAACATTCTATTAATCGAGTTATTACTAAAATGAACCTACAAAAATAGATTTGCTGACGCAGAGATAGTGACCATGAATTATTTTTGTAATCCAATTTTTTCCAGTTTTCCTTTCGTATCCATGGATAGTTCCATATTTTTTCAAAAAAAAAAAACAAGTACCCGAGACTAGCTGCAGATCAATCTATTTTACTATTGATTTCTTGAGTTTTGCCTTGTGAAGAATATCTCACGTTGATACTTAAATAGGAACAAAGCAATTTTCTTAAAACTTGATCCACACGAATGAGTGAGATATATTTCTGATAGAAGTTTGAAAAACCTCTTCATAAGTTATATTATAATGATAAAGCGTACTAATAAATAAAACACTTCTCTAATCTATTGTACTTTCAGAGGATTAAATAAAGCTACAGTCAAGAAATATGTATACAAATATACAGCAAGAAATCTCCATGCTCTTTTGTCGAATATAACCATCGTACTTAGCATTTTAATCTCACAATCAAGGTAATATTTGCCTATTAATAGACGATAGTATTCTAATATAAGTTTTAGAGGATCTCTAGATTTAGCTTTGCTATTGAATTTTTATTGAATCTATTTCTATAGGATCTAGATTCTAAATAAAATCATATGTTTCAATATTTCTTCTAATATTTTGCACATCAAGAAAATTTATCCAGACTAGTTTTCAACAAAAAATATTGACAGACCTGTTTGATTGTAGTTCAATGCATCAAATTTCGACAAGAGCTTTGTACAAAACATAGAATTTTCTTTTTTTTTTTCTTTTCATAATTATTCAAATTGAGCTCTAGGCAAACATGTGTCAAGCTTCAGAGTTAACCTCAACCGCTTACATAAAGTCCTTCTAGAATTTACATCAGAGCACTATGCTGCATATAAAAATATTTTTTTTCAACAGTCATTAGAATTGAAGAGAACATTTTCGCGGTATACATATCGATGTAAATGTATCATTTATTCTTACCTGTCCATAGCTAGAAACATATTTGATGTACAATCTGCTTTAAATTCCACTTCACATGTTGCAAGAAAATCTAGCATTTCATTTGTCATTGTTCGTATATTATTCGAATTCATCAAAGCAAAACACAATTCCATCGCACGTCTAAAATATAATCAACAAAAAATATAGTTGAATGTTTTAATTATAAAATTTCTCTACCGCTTAATGGACACATCTGCATCCTTCAGACATTCAACAATTGTTGCTCGATGTCTTTGAACAGCACTGTGATCTGCGTGTACAACACGTAATAATGTATTTAATGCCACATAACGAATATTCTTATCATTATTCAATAAAAATCGACCCAAAATGTTAACTGCTAAAACCTTTTCTCAAAAAATTTACAGATACATGTGTATGTGCTCTGAAAAAAAATTGTAAACAAAAAAAAACGTTCTTACTCTTAATCCAGATTCTGATTTAATATCCATAATTGCCAAAACAGTCTCATACAAAATTGCATTACCAACATTTTTACTGTTTTCTGTATTGGTTGATACTTGAGCAAGAATATCATTCATGGATTCACTAGCTTCACTATCATTTCTGCCCAATATACGTAACAATCGTAAAAGATGTACCTTACACATCAATGATCAAAATCACAGACTTTCAATTCAAGATATGCAAAAATTTTACTTGTAAAAATGGATCACTAATACCAGATACATCATGTTCTGGACTATAACCAGACATAATTAACGTTTTGAGAATTCGGACAAGATTTGGCACTAACTAATCAAGAATAAAAATCAACATGACATAATTAAAATGAAAAATAGAAATAAAATTCGAACTTTTCTAAAGCTTTGTAATGCTTGCGTATTTTGCTGACACATTTCAGTAACAAGAGATGTTGCAGCAAGAAGAACGCCTATGCAGTTCATATGTTGTATTTTACAGAAAATATAAGCCTTTCAAACAAACCATGATTTTTTTCGGAAAGTAAACTTCGAGCTGAATTTTGAAAAACATCTAATTGCTCAGGAACTTTTCTTATTATACGAACTGCACATAAAATAGCCTATAATTAAATGTTTAAATAATGAATCTATATCAATATCAATTTACTTTTTTCTTTAAATATGGATTTGTTGATTTCATTAAACGCTCAACTTCACCACCTAAATCACGACTCATTTCTGGCGAACAAATCGAACCCAGTGCACATAATGCTAAACTGGTAATATATTGATTTGAATGATTCAGATCACTAGAAAGAAAAGATTTTTATGAATAGAAATTATATATGATCAAAGTCAAACACCATCCGAAAACAACAGAGATAGGTAACGATGAGATTAGGATCAACTGAAGTTTTCATATAAAAAATAGATTACTGAATTAGCTAAGAATAACTAAATTTGTCAATTTTTTTCTCGATGTCAAAAACTAGTAAGCATATGAAAAGATAGGCTTGTAGAGAGCAGTGGATTCTCTTTTGGTCTGGTGAATTTTTTTTTCTTGATTTTTGAAATATTGTCTTCAGATAATTAGGAAATTAGAAAAACACATGTTTTCGTATTCATAGTAGACTTAAGGAAAAAATTTCATGTCATCACACACAATCATATGCATCTATAAATATTTTTTTATCACACTGCTGTCTTAGTTTGAAGAAGACTTCAAAGTACTGCACATCATATAAACTTGCGAATCTTCGATAGTAAATAGAAAAGGCCTGGTTCACTTTTCTTAGCAGCTTTCTACGCGTACTACAACTATAGTGTTGTAGACTCTTTTCCAAGCAGTTACATTTCTATGTTTAAAATTACGAATGCAGACAATGAACAGTTTAAGCTACGAAATATACTTCTTCAGATCGTTATCAATTCGGTTGGACATCGAGGACTGAATTTCGATACAAAGCTGTTCTCGACTGATAATTATCACTATTCAAGATGATTCAGCCTAATTAATGCGGACATTTCCTTTTAGTTCTTCATTCGAAAGAATTCCATCGTTTCTATCACACACTAAAAGACTGTTCGAAGTCGATCAAAAATACAACATCTTTTTCTATCACAATGCTCGCTATTCATTTGATAAACCATTAGATTGATTTAATAGAGAATGTATTTAGAATGACATTATGCAATGACGCGTCTATATAATGTAAATTCTCTATGAAACTCCGTTAGTACAAAAACATCTGTTGTAAAATTGATACATGTTTAACAGCATTTAGTACTTGTAAAAGAAAATCAATCGTAAGAATTTGGCAAATACACTAAGTTTTCCATGACATAAATTCATTGCATAAATGTTTCTCAAAGAAAAAATAAGTGGTATAAATCACAATTTTGCATCATGTGAATTCTTGGAAGAAAAAATGAACCTTAATCGGAGGGTTTCTTTTCACCCGAATGTATATAAAATATCAGCTCATGATTATAAACGATAACAGTTGAAGTTTATAACTGGTGGCTATCCTGCTTGAGATGTATACGTATACTATAATTCTTCTAACGCTTTGAATTCATATTGAAAGTTGCCTACAGTCATTAGATACATATAATATAAATCTACATTGATTTAAATAACACATGTTATGTGAAAATGGTTTTAACAGTATAAAGCAAACTCTTTCATTGATGTACATTCTATGTTTGTATATCAATGATGTTTCATTCAAGGCTTGCCCTGTCTCTATGGTTACATTTGTGCAACGATGAAGAAGTACACGATCAATAGTCTCAGGCGAACGTTTCAGCATTCATCTGAAATCTTGTTTTACAATACGTAAATGAATCAGATGACTCTATACTAACAACTTTTTGTTCATTATATAAATACATGGATCCAATGTTAAAGAAACACTTTCCCATACATACTAAGTATGAATGAGACGCTTCTCAGTATGACAAATAATTGAGATATTTTGTTTCATATTTTTCGAATTAATATCTTATTTCATGGGTTGTAAATATCAACATTCTATTTCAATGAAACAGTTTTGATCATTGTGATTGTTCTTCTATTATACTAATTCTTCTAAAAAAGTACTATCGTCTCAATCAGGATTGAACTATAAGCTTGAAATGTCCTGTTACATGTTTTTACAAATTCCTCTCTACATATTCTATAATTGAATGAGGAATTAAGTACCTCCCCCCCCCTTCACTTTAAAGTCAATTTACGTCAAATTTTTCGAATTATAGCTATGTTACAACATTTTTTCTGAAACCTCATACTCATTCGTATTACATGCACAGTTTTAATTGATGTTACGATGAACACAACATAATCATCTGGAACTAACAAAATTTGTCGTCATATACCTTTGCATGAACTCACTCAAGGCGTTCTAATCAATGATCTCACGAAAAATTACTCGGAAATTCTTTTAACACCATTTTGTTGCCGAAAGAGTATTGAATCCGATTTCTAAAACTTCTTTTTCGTTTATTTACAGTCTGGTTTTTGTTCAAACACTGGGGATTTGGCCAAATCTTTCCACCATTTAACGCGCTAGAGATCATGGGTTAGTTTCAAAATGAAGGAAATGATCAGATATACCAATTGGCAGAGTCGGAACTTTCAGATTTCATGTTTAATCTCTCAGAGGATTCATATGTTTTACACTATAAACTCAATTATTGCAATATCTTATAAGATAAGCTTCAGTAGAAAAAACTAAGCAGCAAAAACAAATGCGACTCTGCTAAGTTGTAGTACCAAATATATGATATATTTGTAAATCAACCCGATCTTCCTCGCAGTTGAAACTATACCTCCTCCGAAAATTTCAGCAAAATTGGATGATCAGAAGCTAAGATTAAAAAAATTAAGTGTGTATGCGGGGGGGGGGGGGCGGGCTTTATTCGATGTGTTTGCTATACGTTTGCTATCGATGCTAACCTATAGTTATTACAAGTTGTGATAGAAAGATTTATTTGTAGCTTAGTTGACAAATAAAAATTTGCATCAATCTGCATCTAATTATGTTCATTCAATGACAAATTTCGGTACTGAGCATTGATTCTGATAGATTTTTAATAAGTGAAGCCCTTTTTTTAACTAATAAAAATAGTAATCGTATCTATTACTTTTTCAATGAATTTGTAATGAGAACATGAATATCTTGTCGTTCATCAAGTAATAACATGGCTCCCAGATAACCAATACGTTTATCAGTAAAACGTACTGATGCAATTAGTTTTAAACATTCAAGCTATAATAATAAATAAAAATTGATTTTAAAACGAAAATTTTGCTTTTAAAAAAGAATAAATCTTTTCTACTTGTCCAAAATGTGCTGGATATCCAAGCAATGAAACATAAAGTAATTTGGCTACATTTCGACATCTCCATGAGTTATCTTCATCGCGAAAAGAATCTCTAATATAAGCACATTCTTTTTGTACAACAGCACGTTCTTCAGCTGCTGTCTTTGCAGATCGTATTTGTCTTATTAAATCGCGAAGTCGAATTGGATTCGACTAGAATTAAGATCGAGAAAAACATCGCTTAGAAATAAAGAATCACGTTTTCTGTGAATAATTTACCATGGATAGATCTGGAAATTTCATACTTTTAAATTAATTGAATCGAAATTATTTGAGAAAAGACAAACAAAAAATAACTACTATATATATATATATGTACTTCTCCTTTGGTATTTTCTCTATGACTCATTCACTTGGGCAGTTGCCATTTTTTTTGTTTATTAATTGATCAAGTAACTCAACATCACAGTTAAAAGAGGGCGCTACGATTCTTGTTAAAAAAAAACAAACATGTAGTTCGAATTAGACTATTTCATGTCATTCTTTCATACATTCTTTTACTTTGAAAAGATAATGAAATAAATAATTATTACTTTCAATTGGTTATTTATTGCTTTTTTTTATTTGTAACTACATCGATCTCTGACTGACGATAGATAAAAACAATTATTGATTAGAGCAATATTAAAGAAGAAAATGGATGAAGAACAAGCAATAACTGATCTAACTATTAAAACAGTATCTGAATCAGATTTACGTACGAAAAAAGCCTATCAATTTAAAACAAGTGTACTTGAACGTTTACGTGAACAAAGAAACTCCAGAGAATTTTGCGATCTTGTTCTCTGTGCTGAAAATGAAAAATTCAACGTACACAAGTAAGAGAAAATCAAATGAATTAATCACATGAATATGCATACAAGGGATTTCATTTTATAGATGCGTCCTGGTTGCCAGTTCTGATTATTTTGAAGCCATGATCAGTCGAAGTGGAATGCAAGAAGCCACGGCTGGTAAAAGCAAAATGTCCTAGTCAGTTCGTTAGAAATCATATTTGTATTCGAATAGATACCATCGAATTAAAAGACATTACAGCCAATGGTTTACGAGCTGTGTTAGATTTTATTTATACCGGTGAATTATCATTAAGTATTGAAAATATAGGTATGTTCATTTCTTTCATTAGAATAAGTATGAAATAAATCGATAAATGACATATCGATGGTTAAAACGAATAATCTTTATCTTAATGAAATAGAGTAACAGTGATTAGTATCATCTGTCAAAATGATTGAATTCTTAGTTTTATGAGAACGTATTTCTCAATATCATTGACAAATTACGGATGTGAATCAAATAAGAACATAGATCATGAAAAAAAACCCTGATACGATATATTGTTAATATTTTCTACATTTTTTTGATCGACCTAATTCAGTCAGTTTTATTGAGTGATTTTCAGATAGCTCATAAAAGTAGCTTTAGCTTTCAAGAGAACAGCAAGATTTTGATCATTGTTCTAGATGAAACAATCGTATTAGAGTCGTTGGTATCAGTTAAGTTTCTCCAAGGTAAATCTCAACATAGTACGGGAAGTGGCAAATGTTACTACACTAATTTCCATTGACGTTGAGAAAATCTCATCACTCGAGAAACATGATTCAAACACTAATAGTGAAAGAAAATTAACTTTTTTATACCAATGTTTTCCTTAGACTCATCACAGCATAATATTTGTAAGAGAGAACGATGGTGACTTGTCAACTAGAAAAAAAACAATAGCAGTGAATAATAATTAACAGTAATACAGGAATACGTTGTCTTTAACGATCAAAATAGTCACCCTGAGAAAATAAGAATACTTATCTGGAGTAGAATAGAAATAACTATAGGATTTTTAACATGAAACCTACTTAAATTAAAGAAATCTATTATGTTGAAGAACAAACACAAAAATGAATCGAATAAAATTCATTTCAAGTCAAACTATTTGATAAAAACACTTGAGCGTATTTGCAATATCTATCAAGTGTCTTTCAATTTGTCTTGACTAGTTAAAAATCTTCTGTCAAATCACAGCTCTTCTAAACTTGAAAATCGTTTACATTATCAAACATATCTGTATACGATAAAGGTGACGTCGGATATGGACTTATTTACTTTTCGATGAATCATATCTCAATCGATGAACATAGCATACAAACGAAAGCAGTTGAGCATAATAGAAATAAATCATAGAGCGATGCGTAAGAAAAGAATTGAATAAATTATGAAAATTTTATTCTCATGTGAAAATAATTGATTAAAGACATTTTTCAAAAGTTTTAAAGGATTTCAGAAGGTGAAAGTTTGTTTTGTTTCTTCTTTGGAATTTTTTTCGATTAAAACCTGCTTATATGAATAAACTAATCAACATCAAAATACATGTTCATTGATTGAAGAATTATATAAGACTTCTCTTTGATATAAGAATATTTTTCATGTATTTAGCCGAAGTACTTCGTGCGGTAACACATTTGCAAGTGCACCATGCAATCAAACTTTGCGAAGACTTTTTAATTGAAGAAACCACTGTCGAAAATTGTATTGACGTGCTTAGTCTTGCTGATTTATTTTCTATTCCTGTCTTAGAAAAGGTTTGTCTAATATTGATTTTTAATAATCAAAGAAAAAAAGAAACGAAATAAATATACTTTGTTATTTTTTCATTAACAGATAAATAAATTTGTTTTACGTAATTTTCCTAAAGTTGCACTTAATGAAGGTTTTAAGCGTTTAACATATGAACAAATTCTTTATTTAATACGTTCAAATGAATTTCGTCTCTATCCAGAGATAAAAGTATTTGATATGTGTGTTGAATGGTTAAAATCTGATGAAAAAAATCGTATGATTCATGCAAGTTCATTAATGGAACATGTTCGTTTTCAAACGATGAAACCAGAAGAATTTAATGATTTAGTTATGTCACATGATTTTATGAAAACAGACCCTGATTGTGTACGTTATGCATTTGAAGCATATTCATATTTTTCATTACCGAATCGTCAATACTGTTCAACATCACCAAGAAGTAAAATTCGCAATGAAGCAAGTCTTGTCTGTGTTAATGAATCAATGTATATATTAAATAAACATGATGATGTTTGGGAATATATGTGTAATTCATTAGCGACATGGAGAACACTATCACAAAAATTCGTTGTTGTTAATAATTTTCTTTATGCATGCGGAGGTTATTCAGAAAATAATCGAGAAACAACCAATGCATGTTATCGATTCGATCCAAGAACAGGACTATGGTCTGAAATTGCAAGATTGTGTGAAAAGAGACAATTTTTTTCATTAGCTGGGTAAGCAACGAAAGACTTGTGAAAGTAACTGAAAAAGAAAAACATATGTCCGTCGTGTAATGATTTTACAAAAGAACAAAGCAGCCTTCAATCGCTCAAGAAACTGTTTGTCAATGAATAAGATTCAATTATACTCTCATTTTAGTTGAGTTAATTACTATCTACTCATTTAGATTAATCTGGGAAAACATTATTGTGTTTGAAGGAACCAATTATTATGTATATCGGAGGATTGAATTAAAAGTTCATGAACATAAAACTCATACTTCATAAAATTGGATAAATATATGAAAATGTTGTAGTGTGTTACGTTAAACTTAAAATATAAAAATTAATAATTACTGAATATTGGATTCAACTCTGATTTCTTTTTTTTCCATTTTTGAATAGGCATACTATAGTACATTATCACAGAGATCTATGTAAACGATAGGCATCTTTTCATTAATTATTCCATTGTCCTATATCGAAAAATAGGCATTCATGCTTTTAATTCATGTCAATGAATCTGGTCTAGCCGCTTCTGCTCAGAACAAAGGAATAACCCATCATTTATTTCCATCAAAAAAAGACACTGATTGATTTTATATATTCATCAACAACTAGGACATTTTCGAGTTATCTGTTTTGCATTATGTTCTTATCGATGGTTTCGAAGATAATGCGTTTGAAACCACACAATACTTAAAAATAATCTTTATCTGAAATCTTAGTTGCACTCATTTAAAGTAGAACAAATATGGATTCTGCATATGTGTCACTTATTTTAAAATGTGAACATTCACTCCTAATATATTTCGATATAGAAAAAGTGTAAAATGCCGTAGAAATTAACCCCGATCCATTCACTTCGAGCAGTCGAATTGTAGAAATATTGGAAGATTTTCAAAATTTGAGAATAATCTAATATGAAATAGATGAAGTATGCATTCACTCGGTTATCTAAATATTGGTATCTCGTTCTTATCTTCGAGAGCTGTTTGCCTCTGTTTTAATGTCAGTAGGACACACTGTTTTCAATTACATCATGAGTTGCGATTTGTATTCATTGAGGTAAAAATATATTTAAGGTAAAAAATACGAATTAACATGAAATTTCATTTGTGATTTAATCAATATTCTTGTCTTGCATCTATATCTCTGTGAAAATATTTTTCCTTTATTTAGTTCGAATGAATGTTTAGTTGCTGTTGGTGGGTACGTATGATTAGATTATTATTATTATTCGTAAATCTTGTTTCATTCAATAAACCTATAGAGTGTATGGTGATAAAGGAAACTTTTATGCTACACATCCTTGTTCAACAGCACTCGAAGTATATAATATAGAAAAAGACCAATGGAGAACACTAGCATGTACCGATTTACCAATACTTAAATGGCCAGGAGCATGTGTTGCTGAAAATGTTGCGTTCGTTATCGGTGGAAAACATACCGATGGTAAATAAACAAGAAAAGCATATTAAATTATGAAATTCTTTTTGTAATACTTCTAGGGCTCAATCATCGTCTATCCGAAAATTCTTATATGGTGGATTTAGAATCTGGTCATGTAAACATATGTGCAGCGCCATTAACTGTTCGATTTAATCCAACTGTATTTTATCAAAATAAACGTTTAATTCTATTTGGTGGCGAAGATGATAAGTATCGATTGGCACCATGTATTGAAATGTATGATTTATTAACAAATCAATGGACAGAAATAGCCACTATACCGGTATCACATTCCTATCAATGTATATCAAGTTCATGTATATTGGGAGATAAAATACATTATTTACTTGAAGAACACGATGGTAAGATTGAATCATTTAATTAAGATATGTTGATGTGAAACAATTCTCTGTTTTTTGTATACATAGGTCCGTCAAGTGAATCATACATTCTTAAATCTTCTTATTTCGATATAGAAAAACGCACATTTGAACGTAGTGTTCAATTACCTCATCCATCAACATTAGCTAGTAAATGGTGTTCACTTGTTTTCCCTCAACAGTTTCTTGATGGTTGTCAAACATTTGATAATCACGAATCTTATCATCATAATCATCATCATAATCATCCACATCATCATCATCATCCACATTATAATCTTTATCCATCGGATAGTGTTCCTCGACATAACTTAGGTGAAATGTCAAGTGGTGGTGATGTATCATCAAGTGGCACGAACAGTGCTAGTAACAGTCCGATGATATATCAACGTCATCGATACTATCCTGAACATCATCATCATCGTACTTGTTCAAATTGAACCAATTCTACTTTTCTTTTTCTTTTCATGTATATTTTCTTGTTTTTAGTCTGATTGCTTTCTGTATTCATATATGTATGTACATAATCACAAAAATGTATATGTTTGTCATTATTTTTAACGCAAGAAAAAGAAAGCAATAAACGATGATCTTATATAATTTCAGATAAGACTTAGCTATTGAAAAATGTCACGAGAGGTATATTTTTTTAAACATATTTGTTGATTTTCTTTGTCGTTCAATGATTAAATTCTTACAGTCAATAGAACATGAAAAACAAACGAACATAATCGATCATAATTCTTTACTCGTATCGACTAATGATGATTTGAAAGAATTATCTACTTTAATTGTTGAAGAACGATATAAAATGAATCAACTAACAGAGCAATGGAAACATCTTGGCAAAACTACAATACATAAACTTGCCTCTCAAATAGTTGACTATCAAGAAAAATTTAATCATCTCAAACAACGACAGAAATTCTTATTAAAGGAAAATGAATCGCTTAAATCTATAATCGATCAATTACGTATAGCAACAATAAATAACAACACTGGACTATTTGACGTAAACAGCAGAGAAAAAGTTTACCTTGCATTCAATTAGACATCGCTTGTTTTATCATGAGTTTTTAGAAACAATTACACAACAATGTGTCTACTCAAACACCCATTGAGATAGAAGAATCATTCATTGATACATCCATTGACGACTCACTCCAAGGACAGATTTCACTTCAAAATATGTTCGATGCTATTAAAGTAACATATAAGACAATTTTCTTAATCATGATTATATCTTCGTTGTGTTTAAAGACAGCTGAAATTTATGAATCCATTGGAAATATGACAGGAAATGAAACATCAGAAAAAATTATTCTAAAGGAATTTTGTAACGTAGGTGTAATTTTAATGAATCAGTTTCGAAAGAAGAAATCTGTTTTTGTTTTGTTTTTAGCTGATTTGGAAATATCTCGAAGAACGTTCAAAGCCAAAGAGTAGCTGCTTATTATAATTGATAAATGTACATTTTATTTGAGCATTACAGCAAGATATCACGTGAATTTCATGATCATATATTTGTTTTAATTAATAATAATAATAAGAATAATGTTAATAATGAATTATTAAGTTTTAATATAAAAGAAGAGGATATAGGTTTACTAATAGCTTCGTACTTAATTTCTAGGGTTGTTGATTTTATAGATGTTGTCGATAGTTCATCCATTTCCGTATCATCATCTTCTTCATTATACTCATCGTCGATATCATCAAAATCATTCATTTCATTGGTTTTTCTCATGCTATTCTTCAAATCGTACATAGTTTGTTCTGTTAATTGTAAATTCGGATATGGACGAATGATTATAGTTGGAAACAATGCATGAATTGTATCATTCATTTCACAATGAATTATTCTAGAAATAATATTTATTAGTTTGAAAATAATAATAATAATAATAATGTCATTACTTGACAAAGAAACTAAGATTCCATAAACAAATTATTGGAATAAATTTCATCATTGATTGTTTGCCGATATTTCATTGTTCAAGAAACTAAAAGTTATTATCAGTGTAAATAAGTGAAAAGAACATGCGACTTATTACAAGGAGCAACATGTATGAGTAGCTGTTCATTCAGGGAAGAGATTGCTGAATCAAATAAGCAGAAAACGACATACTGCAATAGCTCAATTAGAAAAAACGGCACAACATTTTTTTTCTATTTTCTTTTCATGTTCTTACGTTCTTATTCTTTCCTATTTTTACTCATTTGAAGATTTGAAGATTTGAAGATAGAGAGATGAATATCGGTAGAGTTTCACTAATTAATATCTCTTTCTATTTTATACATTGAAATAATATTACGTCTAATCTCATATGATATGTTCCACTCATCAATTAAACAAATCTTTTATTAGAGAGAGCATTGTTCGTTTAAAAATGTTCATTTCTATTTCCGATTGGTAGCAACGATTATTAGAAAGAAAGAAAAACGAGTCTAATCGAGTAATTAGTCCATTATTAAAATAGAATATACTGTGAAATTTTTCTTTCCTGATCAAGATAGGGTTGGTTAGTAAAGCAACAACTGACTTTTAGAAGATAATTAGTATCTTAGAGAATTTACATATGAGAGTGTTATAGGAGATACAAAAAAGCGAGAAAATAAAATTAGAGATTTATCGTCGCAAATGTTAAACTTAGAGCGAGACTATAACGATGATAATATGATTTATTGGATAGAGTTGTTTTCGGTTCACATGATGTTGATAATGATGTCGAAAAAACTGAATTTGAACGATAGTCAATAAAGCAAAAGAAAATATTCTATCTGAAAATGTCAGTCATCTTTCTATTGATTACGTGAATGACAGTAGTCGATGACCTTTCTTTTAGTCGTTTTCATAATCTATAGTAAACTTTGAGCGACAACAGGGAAGAGAAATTCTTGCCAACCAATCTTAAAAACTATCGATTTTAATTATCATAAGAAATATGAACATTCATTCGTTCCTGTAGAACTCCTGGAAATGTTTTATACTTAATCTCAAACTATTTTTTTGGCTTTTCTATGCGATGAGTAGCTTTACAATCGAGCAATCTTATGATCTCTCCAGTATTTCATTAATTTTTTTGAATGAAAATAAATACAAAAGTCTATTGATAAGACGTGCGTATCAAATAAATGTGGCAGGATGCATGAAAGTGCGTTCGGGGAAATCTCTTCTTGTCTAGGGAAATTTTCAGAAGCTATTGTATTTGAAGCAGTTTTTTTGGAACACTATTGTTATTTGATGTTTCATAATATTGTTCAACAATCGATTATAGTGCGTTGAATAGGTTCTTGTTTTCATTATATATATTCTCTAATTCTGACATTAACTCCGTCTTTTCTATTTCATTTCCATAAATGAATAAATTTCACTGCACTTCTCTTCAGAAACAGTAGATCATTCTCTGCATGTTGCAACGTAGTTAGTTATTTGATAATTATTTTTATGAGAAGCATTTAAAACCAAAACTGCGTGTTAATATGAGTACATGGATACAATCGCATATTTTTTGATAATTTGATTACGTATTCATGGGGGTTGACGTTTGTTTTCGTGATACTAGTCTGGAAGATTGATTGTATAGTTATTCATATGATTTATTCAATGAAAATGACAACCTTGTTTTTTTTTTGAATCAAAAAATGATTGAAAAATTAGATGAAGATATCAAACATGTTGTCACAAAGAATTTTAATCATACCAATTAAAAAAAATCCATGAACGTAATTCTATGCTTGGTATTTATTCTTAGAGGAAATAAATCAACATTGTTGTGGTTTAATTTTATTTTCAGCGGAAACATTAAAATTTATTCATTCCATAATCAATATATTAATTATCTAGATGGATATGATCGACATTGTTAATGAAATTGCGAAAGACAAATTCTAGACAATATTATTGTATCGATTCATCGTGCTTGTAAAGGCATTCAATGATATATTTTTCGAGTCAATACTCGAAATTATGTATATGCTGAACTATTTTGATAAGAATTGATATGAGAAAAGTCAGTCTTTCTAATGCTTCTATTTTTAACTTCTACAATCGGAAAAAAACGTGGAAAGTGCTTGTTTGCACATGTCATTCAATAAACTATGGTCTTGATATTTATAAGAATGGAAGAGCTGGTGCAGTTCGTATATCATATTCTTTCTTCAAAATATATGAAATATCTAGAGAAATTTCTTCTCGCGTTGATACTGAAACCAACATGTCAAGTAATATCGATGTTGTAAGTCGAATAGTTTTTCAAAGATTTGTTGACATTTTCCCGAAGAAGTTGCGTCATTTCGATATAGTACGCACGTGTGTAGACAATATGTAGATTTGATTTGTCTTAGATCGACGAGTTTTTATTATTAGTTAAAAATTTCAATAGAAGTTGTAAATGTATAGAAATAAAATTAGCATATTGATTAAGTTGTCTTACGAATATCTAGTTTTTGATTTCATAGCGTACTTTTTACTATTGATTAATAAATGCTAAGAGGCTGTCAACATTTGGCTTGCTGAAAATTCTGGCATGCGATTTCCGGAATGTCAGTACGTTTTTATTACGAACTAGATCGAAAAAGTCAATGTGCAAAATTAATTCTTTTAATTGATATTCAAGCTTCTTTCCTTGAAGAACAAAGATACATCCGATTAATAATTCATTCAACTAAATTCGACATACTGCACTTAATCTAGATTTCAAAAAAATAACTTCAAATATAAAATAATATCATGCAAATAGAAATAATTAAATACTAGTTCAATATTTTTCATTTGCTTCTTTCGTATGAGTTTCAGCTAGTGTGAACAAATTTGTAAATGGTTTCTTAGTATGAATAGAAAGTAATAGGTCAACAATCGATAAATCAAGAATATAAGTTCGTTGTTTATGCTGCTGTCACAGGTCAAGATTAGTGATTATAGAGAATGCTAATGTTTAAATCTTGAGTATTTACGAAATACTCGATATTTAAAAACATATATATATATATATATATGTATATATACTTACATGTGAAAATATGTGCATGGCTTTGTTTTCCAAATTTTCGTCGATTATCAAGGTTTTTTTATGAATCTTCGCTTATATTTCTCAAGAAAATTGAATATGACTAATACTGAATGGTCTTCACTAATTATTATTCTCCTAGAAATGCAGAATCAACATCATCTTCGTTTTATGAACCTATCGATACTCACTGAGAAAAATAAAAATTGTCACTACTCTGATGAAATATATTCATGAATATGGATATAAATAACTGTTTAACCAATTGCCATGGCATAACAATCTTGAAAATATTAAGGTGATTTTTCTGTATATCTTTCTTTTTTGATCTTGATACATCTTGGTGCTGATATTTTCACAACATCTGGAGGATTATAGCACTTTGAAGCACTACGCACTAAATTTGCCGATTTATAGAAGCACTGTCGCCATAGAGAATTCCGACTAGAATATTTACGACTGCAGATACTATGAGATATACGCAAGTTTCTATAAAGTTAACTTGAATTTGGACATGAATCGGTACGTCGTGTATTCTTCAAGAATCAAACGATTGATTTATCACGATAGAAAATAAAAGCAACACGATATACAACTAAAATAAATAATTGCTATAGAAACTTGTATCGACTTTTGTTTTCCATTCCCTATTTGAAATGACATGTTCCAATCTGAAATAGTTGTGACACATATGTTGTTGGCAAAATTCGAATTCCAATATTGCCTACAACATATACACATACATTTGTGAACAATATTGTGACTTCTGTTTTATTGTCTACTCTTGAAAATTGTTTTTTATAACAAGAAATAAAAAAATATAATATTTTACTTTCGAAAATGTCAATTCAACAACTGTTTTTCGTTATTTTAATCAAAAATTTTCAAAATTAATACAATTGCCTTACATTTTCATGAAAGAAGAAAAACTAAGTCATTCACCCATTCACTTTTCCTTTTCCGCTTTTAATATAAACTTCTCCATTAGACGGAGATGATACGGACGGATTAGTTGTATCAGCAGTAGAATCCTCATAACTAGGCAAGAGTCCTTCGGTTTCATTGGATCCTCGTCTACAACCTTGGATTTGATGAAACAGATGCAACCAAACGCCATTATAGATACCCATACCTATTTGAAGCGATAGCCATTTACATGTACCATCATAGAAAAATCGAAAGACTTCAACTTACCACAAACCAAAAGAACAAAGCCTACAATTTGTAATGGATAAAACTTTTGCCAGCTCAAAGCTAATGAAATAGCCCATATGAGTAAAGTTCGACCACTGTCGAGTACCATACGAGTTGTTGATGATAATTCTTTGGTCACAGATATACCAGCAAAATTAAAAAAGGCGATGGAAAGAATATTTCCTAAACGATAGAATCAACATAAAATATAAAATAAGAATAGAAAAAGATACACATAGAGCTTCGTCATTACCGGTTGTTGCAACAACAATTATAGGGTTATCGGCCATTTGACAAAATGCTGATGGTATATCTTCAAGACGATGATCAGGACCTGAATTCGATGTTTTCATATGAATAAAATGAAACTAATTGAAAACAAATCATGCGAACTACGAGAAAACGTATTCGAATTTGATTACCGGTATGAGAATTAGACCAAGCGTGCAAAAGCCAAATATTCCTTCCCAACCAACTGCCTGCAATGGCGGAATATTATATTTACCAATAAAACGTTCTTCATAAACAACCTACAAACAAAAATGTTCAATAGATTCTTTTTTTGTTTTAATCTTTTGTTTTCTTTTTATTATCATACTTGTAAACTGGTAAATATCATTGCCAAAATTATCAGAATGATGCCGAGGAATTTTTGGGCACCTGAATGATTACCTTCTGATTCTTTTGAAAATAGAATATCTGATACACCGACAACAACAAGACCAAGAACGACAGTGAAAATACCAAGCCATTGAATCAAAGTCAATCGCCTTCCAAGCCACAGAATACTAGACAAAAACATTTTAAAAATTTATCTGAATTCATATATTTCTTAAGACCAATATATCTACCTAAATAGAGCAGTAAAAACCATCACTGAGCCTCTTAACATTTGAAATGAACTAGCAGTGGTAAAATTTAATGCAAAATATGATAAGCATGTTGAAACCATATCACATATAGATGCAACCCAAAATATGATCGGATTGAAAACTTGTTCACCTTCAAGAAGATGTATGTCTTTATTCAAATTTATTGGCCAACATTTAACAAGTGACGATGTTGAATCGCCTCTATAAGTCATTTGACTAATACGATAACGAGCTGTTGAATACCATAAAAATTTAAATACTAACAAGCATAGAAATTCACCAATAAACATCCCAACAGCCTAAATGAAATCAACCGTGTTGACAAGTGTCAATAAATGAAAATGTGATCTACTTGAAGAAATGGATGCTCGAATTGTTTCGCTTCAGCTGATCGATTACAGAAATGGGCCGTTTGTCTAATAGTAAAAAATATTTGAAATAAATAATGAAATAGATTTGAAAAATACCTATCAGCCCATTTCGTAGATAAAGTATTTATAGTACCAGTTACTAACATAAGTCCAGCCAGAAATAGTTGATATACTGTAAAAGCCATGGCGATCTTAAAATCTGAAATAAAATTAAAATGTCTATCTCATCAATGACTATAAATGTTTGAATATAACTTAGAATAAATATTATTCTGCTCTGATATCTGTTATCTTCATCTCAGCACATTCGTTTGTTACCTTCACTCTTTTTCTTCAACAAGATAACTACAGTAGTAATGTCTTTGGACTTTTGTATTTCATATACACGGATGATTCTTCATCTTGTTTTCATTTTATTTGATAAACATAGATACATAGAAACAAAATGAATTAGAATAGAAGTACCAATAGGCAAGCAAGATCATTGGCATGATCTATACGATCAGTTAAATCATGGTTCTTATATCTATAGTGAATCGATTCATATCGAAAATTATGACAATGAAAGCTTAACTTGACTTTGTGTTTTTTCGCCATCATCATCATCAATTTTGTCAACAATAAAATAAACACAATTTGATAAAAAGAACAACATATATAATAAAAAATACGATTGACTTGGCAAATTAATGAAAAGAATTGTTCCTTTAGCCCAATCATGCTATATATATATATATATATTATTTAGAATGATATCTAGCATTTGTTAGCACAATATGGAATCTTATTTTTACCTGAAAATATTTCTGATTGAGTTGTCGCACGTTACAAAAGATTTCAATTTCTTAGGAATACTTCATTTCAACGTTATTGCTATATATAGTCTCACATTAAGATTGAGGGAAGATCGATGAGCAAACTCTAGTACTATGAGCACTCTCATTCTTGCTGCATATTCATATACTTGTTATTTATATAACTAACTTACTTCATCATAGAGATTTTTTAAAACAGATTCATAAAAGAGATAATTGAAAAATATTAATTGAATAGGTACATCACATTGCAAATATATCTTGAATTGATGAAAATCTCCTTTTCCCAATTCTTTCGAAAAAAGATCTATGTATACATCGTACATTGTAAAAGACACGAATAGGAGTGTGTGTGATAGGTATTTGTTTTCTGATAACTTACTAAAATCAAGTTTCTTTACTCTGCAGAACATGGAATTCTACCCGCTTCTAATAAGACATAATCAAACTCTTCATTAACGCCCTCTTCCCCCCACAATAAAAGACGCCAGGTCTTCTATTGTGCTCCAGCGTAAAAATTTCCCATGGGAGTCTTCTATTAAAACCAAATTTTTCCCAATATTTAATTTAAAAGGTTTTCCAGAAAACTGAGGCTATTATCAGGATTCCCATCGGGCTTTTCAGGGTTTTAAGGTTGTCATTATCATTATGAACACAGTCTCTTAATATTTTCAGCTAAAAACCCTAAGAATCAAGCATATTTTGATAGAAAAACATTAATTATAGCTCCTAAGTAGTAAAGCATCAATTAATTTAAGGGGGTCTTCTATTACGTGGGATGAACGTTTTCTCTATGGGGGGTCTTGTAACATGCGGGGGGGGGGGGGTTAGTACGAATCCGATATCGAGGATCTGTAAGAGATAGATTTAGAAATTAGATCATGTTCCAAATGTACAGAAAAGCTTTCTTCATAGTACATCATTTGATGGATTAAAACTTGCTAATGCAGATTATATATATAGAATACTGTTGAGATCTTTAGAATCGAAAGATGGATAGAAATATAACATTTCATAATCGTAAGTTATTTTGAAAATGTTGGACTATATCTCATGATGCTCGTTTTTGCACAAAGAATGCTTATGATGAAACTTGTTCCTGATAATCAATTTTCCCTTATGAATTTTTAATTCATTCGTATTTCTTGATATTATTCATAGACTTTTAAAAATTGATGTCGGCAATCGAAATGCATATTTAAAATGCACGATCACATACAGTTCAACTTAAAAAACATACTCATTATTTGCATGTGATCGCAGCAAACTCTTAAATATTTCTAAGTTTATCTTTGTTTTAGATAATAAAAAATCTTGCACAAGCATGTGAAAGTTCTTCGTTCCAATATGTATTTCGTTTTACAGGTATGATGACAAACAAGTAACATGAAATTCTAGCGAAAAGAAGAGAATGATATTTTAGTAAAGCTATTCCTTATTGTCTTATGCTACCTATTAACTGTATGTATGCTATTCCTGATCTTCTCAGTGCGTTATCAATCTTTTTTCTTTCTGTCATGATGTCAAGCGTTTATTATATTATTCATCATAAATATCTATTAAGAATAATACACAGCAGAACTTAATCAATATTACAGACACTTAGTATGTAACCGAATAGCATACAATTAGCATGTGAGTGAGATCGATTTGCAGCAATCATCAACAATATTATTTTCAATAGTGTTGTTTTTTACAATTGATTGTTACTGAGTTTTGAAGAAAATCAGATTGAAATATTGAGAGTATCGATAGAACAGGAAACATGTAGTAATATATTTTTTATTCTCATGAAAATCATAGATCGATGTTTATCCCTTAAAATCGACATCGATAGCAGAAATATGGTACTAAAAATCAAGGTTTTCATGGAATATTTATTATTTGAATTATGATGTATAACAATTGATCGAAAAGAAAAACTTTGTTCTTTAAGTATTAAACTTTGAGGAAAGAGTTCGTTTGAATGAAATGAATCAGAATTTTGTATTCGTATAAATCATTCGAGGTTTTGCCAATTGTTCAATTGTTTCTCTATGCCGTTCTCTTTTACTCATTATATCAATATCCGGAAAAAATTCATTAACAGTTTCTAAAATTTTATTATTTCGATTTTTCACATCTCGCTCTTGTTTTTCTTGACGAACTTTTTGTAATCGATCACGAATTCGTTGTTGATTTATTGCAGAACTTAAATTTCTAGAAAAGAAATTAGTAGTGAAGTCAATTTATTTTTAGTATCGAAACGTCTAGTTGACTATGAAACTGCATACTTGAATGAAAAAGGTTGAACAATACGATCAATGAGATGTTGTTGAACTTTTCCCATTGCATCAGTTTCACATGTTGCATCAGCTGCCTTTCATGCATCAATGAAAATCAATACGAACAAATGTTGAAGAAAAACGATTCTTACTCGAGTTTGTTGAGAAGTTTTCTCGATTCTTGTATGTGATTTCTTCTTACTGTCTAGTATTCGAAAATAATCTAATGTACGCCAATGTCTTTCATCCATATGTTCAATAATTTTACGCATTGAATCTGTTTTTGTAACTGACCGTCATATAAAATAGAATGAGTAAGAACGAATGAGATTATTCGCAGTCATCTTTACTAGCTTCCATGATAAACAGATGAGTTTCAAATCATTAGAATGTTCATTGACGGAACATAATCGATAGTCATAAGCGCATCATTACAGCTAGGCGACATTCAATACTTATCGCGTATATGTCTACGGTGGTAATGGTTGAAACGAAGTATTTCAACCTGGTCTTAAGATTTTCTAGATGCTGAAAATATGTCGAAGCAATATTAAGAATAATGTTTCGATTGGTCTAGAACATTTTCGAGTTTTTCTCAGAATGTCAATGACTGTAATAGGTACTTTGATAACAGTTATTCTAACTAATTTATTTTTCTTATCTATTTTCTCGAGCATGCCTGGTATATTAGACAGTAATCACATGATACACGATATCAAATTTTACTTCGATCTCAATGCAGGTTCCGTCTTGATGTATTTTCGATTCACTAGAATTAATAGAAATTATTAAGGTCCATATTTTGATCTTGAGGCATATTAGTCAGATTCTATTCATACGAGACAATCTGTCTGTCGATGCTGGAAAACTCTGTTACAATCATCGTACGTAAAAGATAAAACTAGCAAGCTAGCATGTTGGAGAATAATCTATACATCTGTCTCAGTTATTCTCAAAGTGAAAGATAGTGTATTTCAATCGTCTACATATATAAAATATATGTGCAAGAACGTTTCAGATTAGTTTGAGTAATTATTAGAAAAATACGCATGAAAAAGTTGAAGACGAAACAAGAGGATGAAAATCAATGGAAAGAAGAAAATGAGAAGCGAGAATTTCTTTCTCAAATTCATCAACAAACGAGAAGCATCGTTTCTTTGACGTTCATTACAATTTGTAAAAACAATCGTGTAGAAGAGAATTTTTCTTGAGTTAATTAAGTGAGACAAAAACGACTTAATGCTATCACTATATTTTCATCATCAAGATAACAAAATCACCAAAATTCATGAAAATAAAAAGTGAAGCAAGCATGAAACTCTAGAAAATGGTATCTCCATATTTTAATTCTATGATATTTAGATTGTGCTAAGTAAAGAATAACTAACGTTCGTATCTCGTATATATATCTTGTTTATACCTATTTGTCGCCCTAGAGTATCATGAAAATGGACTTCAAAATCATATTTCATCGTAAATTGTCTTCGTTCAGTAATTTTTTCTGCAAGTCGCACGGTCGCCGAAAATACTGGTACGCCCTAGAAACACATAGAAAACTAATTAAAATAAAAAATCAACTTAATTATGAATCCTACTGAAAGATCAAGTATGGTAACAGTACTCTTCTTATGATTTAAGGCTTGAACAATATGATGAACACCATGAGTTGTTAATGGATTAGATGATAACTAAAACAATTGCAGAAGACATTAATTTATTTTTCAAAAAAAAAAAATGAATCCATCCAACATTTATATACTGAAGTATGGAATTTTTTTCCAATCCTTGACTAATTAATTTAGCACTTGTAAAATCAATATTACAATTACTTATACTTAAACGTTGTAAAAATCGATTCCCAGCTAATACTCGACGAATAGCAACGCTTCCATCATAACCAAGATTACTCCATGATATATCGAATTCTACTAAGGTTTTATTGATCTTAAAATTAATAGTATACAATTAAATTTTTATGGATAAAGTACAATCATATGATTACTTCGAATCCTCGAAATAAAGCTATGGATGCATAACTTCGAATAGAGTTCCAACTTAAATTTAAATTTATCAAACTCGAGTTTTCAGCTAAAATTAAAGAAATTTTATTACCTAGTAAAAAAAAACATACTGTCTAACACTATATACTTAGTGCACTTCCAATAAGTATACATGTCATTTCTCCCAATTCATTTCCACTAAAATTAATATAAATTAAGCTTCTATGCCGACATAAATAGCCAATAGGTCGACCATATGAATCTTGAATAGTACATTGTGCTAATGATAAATAGAGTAGTGATGACAGATCAGATATTGTATCAACTAATAATTCGAAAGTTTGTTTATTTATTTTATTACATGATAAATCCTGAAAGAAGATAAAGGAAAAATAAACATATTTTATTTCTCGAACAAACATGTTTCGATTTCGATTTACTAATGATTTGAGACGAACACATTTTTTTAATCCATGAACAAGTATGTTAAATGAACGTGGTGTTAAACCACTAGAACTCAATGTTAAACTTTCAAGATTTGTCTCAATTGCACTTGTAAATGCAAGTATATCATTAAAAGAAAAAGATCGATTAAAAACAGTGATATCATTGTAAGAAAGAAGACGACGCAATTGCCAATCCATATTAATATCAAGCATATGACAACTCTTCTCATACTTACGAATTCTTTCTGTATTGAAGATGAAAACAATTTATTCTATTATACAAAATATAATTAGTTACCCTTGCTAGTTGAAGTTTTACCTCGTAAAGAAACGAGAACATTATTATTTGGTTTAACGATTTTGTTAGGTTGATATTCAACATTTCTTTGGCCGAATGTTTCAGTTAAACGATTACTCCGATGTACTGCTATTTTCTCATCAAACGATAAACTTGGAAGTTTAAGATTGTAAGCTTCATGTTTAGAATAGTTACATTTTATCTTGTGAGATATATAAAATTCGAACACTACCTGTTTCCTCGTCATCATCGTCATCTAAATCAGTATCAAAACTTGTGTCATCATATCCTTCCATACGACTTCTATTGATGATATTGAGAAAAATATCGAGTAGACAAGCAATACAATTGAGTAAGCTCTTTTTTATCTCATCAAATATTTAATACAAATGAAATGTTATTGACAACCGAAAAGATTTCAATTAAATAAAAAGAAAAAAAAAAGAACTTTTCTCTTTTCCGATGAAATCAACAAGATGAACAGGAAAAAAGTATATAAACAAATGTTTTTTTTTCTGAGTTTACTATATTTTTTCTTGTTTTTCATTCAAAAAGAACGTACAAACAAAAGACAAGCATATGTATTAGTATATATAGTTCGTTTAATCTTGCATGTCTTCTGGAATTTCATGAGGATTAAGAATACCTGAAATAGTAAAAATAAACATTTAGCTTGTAGTTTATTTTCGCAATGTAGGTACATACCGGGAACACTCATTTGTACTTTTCGCTTTTCTTCAGCTGCACGTTTTAATGTTTGTTCACGATCTTCTAAATACAAATCAGCAGTATCATTACCAGTAGCTTCGCGTATTTGAACGAGAAAATCACGTAAATGTTCTTTAAAACCAGCTATATCTTGATCTAATGTAACGAAACCTTCGATGATAACCTTTATTTGATTATCTTGTAAATGTGGAAAAGCTGTTTTTAATAAATTAGCCATAAACTGTTGAACATAGAGTAAATTTTGACCTGGATCTTGAACTTCAGGTGCCAATGGAACTTTAATAAGACCTTGTTCAACAATCACAAATAAATTAGCTAAGATTTGAGAGTGAGCTGTTAGACCTAAAAATGAAAAACATTTAAATAATTTTTGATTTTCTATTAAAATTGTTCGATTAAACAATCATTAAATTTTTTTCTCTTCTCTTTGATTATCTATAATAATATGTGTTCACTGGGTAGGAAATCGAGAGATTTTATCGTTCGCATATCAATAATAAGATAAAGTCTATTTAATAAATCTTACCGCCATGCGATACATAGAAATCATCCATGGTAAGCTAATATTATTCCGCAAAAGATATCATGAGGATTCTTTAAAATGACGACAAACAATTAGATGGCACAAAACAAACAAGAAGAAATGATTCCACTGTGACTCGAAATAAGACCTCAGTTATTTTTATCCATCTAGATAACCACTGTTTCATATAAAAGAATATAACACATTACTTTCAGTACATAAGATCTAGCCATAGTCATACCCTTACAGCCAAGAAAACCTTTGGCGATGAATCTACTTAAATTTGTATTTTAATATACTTGATGAATGACTATGTTTTATTGAAAACTCATAACTATGGTAGGTTACACTAGATAGAAAATAAGAGAACTTTTTGACACATAGATACCACTGATTTGAGACAAGACTACGATAAAACTACGGTCTACACAGTCAGGTAATCTGTTATCAGAATTATCTAAGAAAAAAACCAGCTATATGAGATTATAGAATACCCGATGTATGTGAACATTCAGCAACAACAGCAAAAATGTGTTGCATGGTCTCAAGATAGTATATTTGATAGAATGTTTGAGCTGCTTGTGGATCACATGTTTGAAATTTTCTTAGCATAATCTGTAAAATTTCTAAGCCCGACTCTGATATTGTACGCATCGTATGTTTTAATGCCCACATAATAGAATCATAAACAAGTTTGAATTGCGTTGCATTTAATGCCAACAATGCTTGAAAAAGAAAATGAAATTTGCATTTTTTTATAAGTTCATACTTTGAACATCGAATAACATACCTGGAAAGCACACATTAGTTACCGATTGAAGGAGTGTATAGAAATTTTTTCTATGATCAGGATAATCTTCAAAATTTTTATCAATCATATGAAGTGTATGTTCAAATGTTAAATCAAATATTTCTGGTATACGATTCGTTAAACGATCTTCAACTTTATTGATTAATGTTGCCAACATGTTTAATACTTCTGCCTCACGAGCTTCCGGATGACAATCACGATAATCAACTAATACGAACGTATATAATGGTGTTAAAAATTGATCAAGAATTTGTTGAATATTTGTTGCTTTTGAGAAAAAGCTTCCGATTAATAGTAATGTATCTTCTTTAACAGCGATCATCGATTTAATTAAACGTTGCTTAACAACCATGGGTCCATTCATACGTATAGCTTGATTAATATTTTCTGATGTTACTTTATATATGTGTAATATATCTTGATAGATTTTTGTTAATTGATGTACATATGGTGCGCCTAAGGCCTTTGATGCTCGTATGTTCGTTTTAAGAATATTTAATATATTACTAACAACTTCTGGATCTTTCAAGCAATCGACAGATTTCTTTGCTTCGGATATAATTGTGTTCCAAACATCATTTGGTAATTGCATATATTTTTCAATAAGTTTTGTTTGTTGAACATTATCAACACTAGCTGCAATCATATTGCCGACAGCTTCATAAAATGTATGAACTTGATGTGGTTCCAAATGACAAATAATACCATTGATATTTGTTAAAATTTCATCAACAAATGCTTGCGATTCACCTAACTGAATGGTTACAAAATGGCGACGACATTTTTGTGCTATTTTAATAAATGTATCGCAGGCCATATCTTGTACACCTTCGTGAGTTTCTTTAGTACGAAAAAGAAATAAGAATGAACAGAAGAATTATTTTAATTTTCTTTACATCCAACGACAGAAATTCGTTGATATCTTACCGTGCATGAATTCGAAAAGTTTGTTGACAACTGTTTTAAGAAATTTCCAATGTGCACGAAGAAAACGAGGATATTGACCGACAACATACATGATGTTCGAAGCGATTATAGCTTTGTTATCTTTACCACGTTTCTGTTCACATAAACCCAGTAACTCCTAAAGGAAAAAAACACTTCTTATGAAAGAAGACAGAACTTGAGACAAAACAAAGCAATTACTTTAATAACAGTAACAAGAAAACGCTTTTCATCATCTTCAACCATGGCACCTGAGATCGAACCGATTGCCCAACAAAGCTTAATGAATAAATACACAATATTTTAAGAATTGTCAATGAATGCTCATAATCAAGTAAAAACTAATACGAATTATCTGATAAGTTTACCAATATGGCCTTTCAAAACAGTTTTCGATTTGTTTCGACGATCAACTGTCTTAGAAAGAAATTCATGTAGCGTACAATTATTTCTGAAAACAATAATTTTATGTCTCCCATGAAATCTTTTCGAATGCTAACATATTGGTTGTGCCTTCTATTATATTGATTTATAGATTATGAACGAATTCCTTCTATATGAGACAGCGTTGATAGAATATTTCTTTTTTGTCATGAATAGTATAAATAAAATTGAAGAACTTTATCGATCTGTGTCAAACAGACGTACTGTGTTTAAATTTTTCCATGACCATTCAGTACCATTGACTTGATTCGCTAGTTTTTCCGTCATGATTGCTTCTGTATCAACATAATCCAAATGAGTCAAATAAACTAGAATGAAACGTTAATTTACAAGGACAAGAAACGTGAACATGATTCCTATACCGAGTGTTTCACGCATATTTTTATAGAGATTAATAGCATCTGTATCTTTCATAAATTCACGCACGACTTCGCCACGTTCATTTTCTACTACAAGTACTTCTTCAGGTCGTGCCATTCGTGAAATCATTATTCGTCGAACCTTGACAAGAAAAACAAAATTTCTTTGTTTCTATCTAATGAAACACAGTGTGATCTTTACTTTTGAAAGTATAACACTATAAAATTGACGACGCGTTGGTACATTGTTCGAATTAGCTGAACGTAAATATGATGGTGCCATTTGTTGATAAGGTACTTCACGATAAAGTTCAGCACTTAAAATATTCCAATATTCTAAGCATATTTTAAATATTTCGACTTCTTCAACTTCCGATATTAATACAAGATATTGTAATGCTTCAAGTAACGTTTCTTTTAAATCAGGTGTACGTTCAATTAAAATGCCATGTTCTTTTAGAAAATTCGAAAGAAATAATGCTAAATTTTGAATAAATTTTTGATCGTCATCTTTTGCTGAACGATATGCAGCTTTTAAATCGATTGACAATGGCATAATCTAATGAAAAAGAAAGTATATTTGTAAAACGTAAGGCACTTCTTTCGTATGATTTCTACTGTTTTGAGTTGATTCATTGTTCGACGAAAAAAATCAATAAATTTATCTTCATATTGTGCAACTTGAATGCTAGCTGAAAATGATAAAAGAACACAAAAACATAAGCACAAATGACACTTTTGAATATTATTTGAATTATGTTTTCGTCAAAATGCTCAATGCACATTGATTGTATTCATTCACTATGAGTCACTTTGCAAAGTAAATTTCTCACGAGAAGGAAAAGGTTCTATCGATTGATGAAGTCATTCAAGTCTATGATCACTTTCTGCAGCATGTTATTTTTCCTTATTGACATAAAGAGGAATAAAATAATTCTAAATAGATGAGACATTTTGAATTTAAATGAAAGATCTAAGATACATAAGAGAAAAATACTATTTGGTAGGTTATTCATTAAATAAAACAGTCTGTATGTGATCTAATATTATATTATCACGAAAGAACATCTCGTTTTAAATTCCGTCGATACGTGATCTGACACTCGAAAAATAACTATATCGACTTGTAATTACGCAATACACAAAAAGAATATCAATGATTAAATAAATTCTCGGATAGCAGCACTCTGCTTCGAACTAATAAAACAATACAATAATTTATTGAGTGTGATATACAGCAGATATATCTAGTCTCTATTGCAATTCAACATCCAGAGAGAAAGTTGATCGAAATAATATCACATTCAAAACGTCACTATTCATATTGTAACATACCTATCTCGGTCAAGCAGCGAAGTGTTACATTTCGAAACATGGGTACCGTAAAAAATGTTTCAATTAATGTATTGACCATGTTTGTTTCAAATATATAGCCAAGTGGTATCCAACTAAGAAAACGCAAGAGTGTTTCTAATGTAACCAAAAGCAATGGTGGATGACGAGATTTATCCTATTAAAAATAAAACCAATACATTCCTTTGTATTTCCTTGTTTTCTGCTACAGTAAATAAATCAAAAACAAAACCATTACCACAACATATTCACACAGTTGGAAAATTTTCGTGAATTCACTACACATTGTGTCCTTTAAATGTTTGGCTTTAGCTTGTGTCATTTGGCCTGATGAAAAATCGAACACTTCTTCACTGCAAATGTCAAAACATCAGATAGAAGTATTATAAAAGTTTCATGTGATAAAATTTAAAAACCTGAGAAGTTTTAGAATATCCAAATTATTTTGACACATCGATTCACTTGTTTTACTTGCTTCGACAATATCACTAATAAAATTTGGCCATTTCTTTGGCCACTCATGTTTTAGTATCTAAATTAGAAAAAAAACAATACGTTTGTTTGTATTTCTACAAGTGAATAGATGATCAAAAGTTCTTTATTTACTTGTACGAGAATGACGTTCAATTTATTCAAATAAACCTTTTCACGCTCCATTAATTCAGGATTTTGTGAATGTGATATAACTAAGCTCACAATGTATTGCTTGATTGCTAATAAACATCAAAATAAGCTTAAGATATTGAAAACCAAAAAGAAACAACGTCCAAACCTTCGCATTGTTCTTTTGGCAAAGCTTTCCATCGTGTTTTGATGGTTTTTTCAAGAATTTGTAATGCGTAGTATTTCGTTTCTTGACATTTTGAATATTCTAATATGCAATCAACTTTAGTCCATGCATCCGGATGATCGCGTAATACATTTAATACTTCACTTGCTTGTCTTTGCTATATTGATATAGACTTGATGAAATAGAAGAAAAAGAACTTCAACAAACGCTTACGGCATCACCCTGTCCTCGATACATCGTATTAACAACAGCATCAAGAATGTTAACATCAAATGGTGAATTACCATCAAAATTTAATAACGTCTGTGCTTGTTCAAGTAATTGCATGATTACGAAAGTAAAATTAGTCACGTGTCGAATGTCGTTGAAAGAAAAGAGAAAGTAATGTCCTGATCTTGGTCTCGTCGTTTGTCAGAAACCGTCCAGAGTCAAGAAGTGTAAGTCCAAAGTCAGAAGTAGGAAACGTCTTTTTGTCGGAAAATGCTCAACTACATAATATCCAGAAAAAAAAGAAAGACTGATAGCAAACAAATTCAAATAGACCAATGGAAGCTTGCATTTGTAGATGACACTAGCAGTGACCATCGTTAATTTGCAACATTGAGTTAGAATTTCATAAAATTGAGAACAAATGCGTAATATATCATTGACGGAATTGAAAATAAATATTACCCTCACGTATTAACCAATTATTTACTCATAAATCATCCAATCATAAGTACCACATTCTATCCAACACTTACCATTGAAGCATGTTTCGTTTGATAAAAGAAAAAAGTAAAAAGACTTATGGACTATTCCAATGGTCTTATTTATTTGTTGCACTCTTATATTTTTTTAACAAATTATGCGTGAGATCATCGTATGAAAAGCTTTAAAGAAAATTTTCAGATTTTCATTCAAGTTGCAATGGTATTAACAGGAATCTCAAATAGAATGCACGGGTACACTTTGTTCATCAGAACTCACTTCGTCTGTACACACTGTTTTGTAAAGCAAGTTGTACCAAATGTATTAGAAGCGGAAAACGGGTGTCTTGCCAAAAAAGAATACTTTTACTTCATATTCCACTTTACTAAGCACAGGAAAATTTATAATACATAAAAGTAAAATTCTTTTAAATCACAAAAGAAAAAGAGATCCGACTGAATAAAAGATATCAACAGACACATCCATCAAATACTCTGATTTATTCACCTTTCGACCATGCCCAATAGATAAACATTTTCCAAGCATAAAGGCTAGAAAACTGTTAAAAACGAAGTTTACTACGAAATTTTAGTGTGCGTGGTGTACACACGGTTTTTGCCTGCAACGTGTAAAACAGTGTGTAAATTCTGTTCCATTAGGGTACCGTACAGTTTGTTTTTCTGAGGATACGCTTTCCTAAAGAACACAGCATTCAACCAATTCAAGATAAACAGCGTTACATATAATAGATTTGAATATTAATCAAGAGCGGTCTTACAGAATTTATATTACTAAGTGACACAGGTTAGTACTTTTCTTAACAATAATTGAATTTGCTAAAACCTTTTCTGAAAGATTTGTTAGATATTTTCCAGTCAAGAGCAATATTGATTTTAACTGGCCGATTAAATGAAAGAATCAGATGGAGCTGTAGGATTTATGAAGTTTCATAATTGTGAGAGTTGAAAACATTTTCTGCTGCGTTGAAATCGATTCCGCACTATTATTATTGTCAAAAATACTCTTTTTATCCTTGATGAAAACTTCTTATTGAAACATACTTTAATTGGGCTTTGATCGAATGTCTCATGAGCGTTTGCAATCAGCTCTTTCATATGCAGCAAATCTATTTGATGAAATTTGCTCGTCGACTGTCTGTCCAATGAACACGAGGTCATCTAAGAGTAGAATGTATAATAGTGGATTAATTCATATCCGGTAAATAATTTTCAATCAGATGCACGGATAAGGCTTGAAGATTCAATTAATTTTTTCTGAAAAAGCTAAACTATGCTCAACATCCATAACTACGTAAATCCAAGTACTAAGTGAAGTAAATCATTGGAATTCGATCACTTTTTGAAATTGATCTATCATTGAAGCAAGTTTTCACTAGTGCTCCTGACATATGATGAATAATTTTATGAAGTTTAAATAAATGAAGATTATATTATTTTTTTTTGTAGTTAAATCAAGTTCTTCAATAGCATCATTCCTCCTCATAAAGAACGGTGGCTAGGATGGAAGTCATTTGCGAAGTGATATAAATAGATAGCATAGTTTTTCTCATACTCTGAAAAATTGATTGATGTACTCAACATAATAGTAGACATGAAGTAAACGATGATGATTTTCATGAGAAGTAACAGATGAAATCTTTGCCTCACGAGAGATATTAATGTCAAATCATATTTTTTATGAACTTCTAATTGACAGTTGGTTGTAAGAGTCAGATTGATTCTTTCTTGTGTTATATTTTACTATTAATTAGAAGGCATTGGTAACACTTAATTGTTGTCAATCTATAAGTTTTTTTAAATTATGCTGTTGAGAAGAGTATTTTAGTTGATTTTATACCATGTATCACATCAGTTGTTTTCCTTTATAACAGTTTTGATCTTATGGTTCAGTCTGCCCTGGCTAAATTTAGTGAAAAAGACTCATTGTGATTAGGTTGTCACGTTCAACACATACGTATGCGCTAGTATAACTGTTACTGAAAATTTCATTCGATCGTATTTTTCTATCATACACATCAATTGTTTCTTTATCATCTTGATCACATGTTGTAATTCATCTGATATTCTGATGTTATTACTGGTACATTTAAATAGAGTAGCTTGTCCTACTTGTATTCAATAGGAGAAATAGACGGCTAGAAAATGTTCTTCTTAGTAAAATAGCAAGTTGAGCATGGTATCCGATGACAGTAAACATTTAATTACATATTTAAATAGTGTTCTTCGGATTTTAATGTAGTTACACAGAGTACTTAGCACACCAGCAGGATATCTATTGAGAATCTGAACTCAATACGGTGGAAAATAGTTGTTGATGTGCTACCCATTGAAATCGAATAAATTCGTTTTCAGTTTCATTTTGTTCTTGAAGCCTCAACGTTCATCTTCTAAGAAGATGTTATTGTGAACATATTTTTAGCATACATAAGTCGAAAACCCTGTTCAAAAGTCAAAAAATACTTTCGTTCAAGCTTGAAGAATGAATAATGATAAATTGTGTAAGATTTGAGCAAAATTTAACCAGATAATATTCGTAATCAGTATCAAAGTTTCGATCGAACGGTACTTATGTCATATATTTTTATCAAACATAAACTTTCATCGAGATGATAGACACTCTTTAGTTCCCGAGAGTGATCATATGTAAAAATGAATTTTAGCAATATGATTTTTGAAAAGTGAACAAGCATTTTTCAATTGTTTTCAGTATTATTAAAATAGAACTTAAAACTAATCAACCGATTTTTTAATCAGTACTGGTCATTTTCGGAGGTAGAACACGCATAATCTCACAAGTACAAGCATTAAAAAGAATGCACAGAAATCTTCTATTAGCCAGCACCCCAACCACTTCAGTCCAAACAATTCTAACTGTAGCGTCATTATTGTAAGCAAGAAATCCTATTCCTATTTCATACAGTCTAAACTAGTTTTCCGTAATAGAGAGGCGATTTGTAGCTTTTCAAACTTGAAGCCTACTCGAATCTAGAATCTATACACTATGATGGACATTATAACTTGTGTATAGTTTTTTCTAATGTATACAGAGTACACTAGGAGAGAAAAAGCAAAAGTCAATCACCTTTCTTCTGTGTAAGGTACATATAGTCTTTTACTGCAGGATCAACAACAGACGGTTCAGAAATTCAGTATAAAAAAATGGCACCTAACGATGATCGTCTTGTGGCAATACGAATCGATTCGTTATTCAAGCTTCTACTGGCAAAAATTAAGAAGACTTTAGAAATCACAATTGTCAATTTTCTATTCATTGTCATGATATAGATGCGGTCAAAGATATTCGAATCATTGCAGTTTGTTCTTTCCATTATGATAGGAAGATAAATTCCACTGTAAGCACTCTCTACGGGCAAAATCAGATCAATAAAAAAACATGTTTTCAGTGATAAGTGTTCGTTTTTTTATAATGGAGTCGATCAACCGAGCGTAGATATATTTTTAAACATCACTTTCTCGATTTTTGTGTTGTTTGGACGAACGCTTGACCTACAATACAAACCAAAAAGGATTGAGAAAAACTTGCATGTTAGATACTATTGACAACAAAGAGTACCGATGGGATCTTATTGTTGTTAGTTTCCATCCGATATCTCATATTATCGATTCTATGAATATGAATTCAAAATAAAGCTGGTACAAAAACAAAATAGGTATCATCAATCTCACTTTCGTTCAATACTTGCCAATGTAGTTTCTATTCGATCTTTATTCTCATTTTTTAATAGGTTATGCCAATAGTCACTGACTATGACATTTTCACGTTGCATAGTATCACTAACTAGAGTGAATAAAATATGGTAGTAAGACTGTCAAGAATAGCTATTTTCTTTTACTTTTAAAGTACTGATGGTTTACTCTATCAATCGTCTTGATATCATTTAACAGAGTTTCAGTAGTATCTAAATAAAATCAAAGCCATTCGATTAAAGATGATGGAGAACAGAAAATACTGACAATCTCTTACCATATTGCCGACGTACTTGAGAAATTCGGATGCGTCCAATAGTATATCGAGTAATGCTAAATATGTAGTATATAATATAAAATGGTGGTGGTAACAGTGTTTTCTTGCTGAATTCATCGACAATGAAGAAACGTTGATAGCGCCACAGATCATGCGATTGTTCTTGAACATTCTGAATGGTGACACTAGAGAGAAAATTAAGTGAACAACCTCATGACTATGTAACTACTAATCTTCTCACTTGAACAGTGCTATGAGTACGTTAAGAAGAAGTACATTGGCAATTGCAACGAAAATAATCGACAGGATAAAAGCCACATTAGAATATGTATCGGTTCCTTCTGCATCGAAAAACAATTGTTTCATTTGATAATCTTTTCCTCCGAAACTTTTCAAGAAGTACTGAAACATCTAAGATTTCGCCCATTTTCGAACTTAAGATTTTAATAAGAAACAGAAGTATCAAACGTCTAGTATTCATAAGTTTACCACACCAGTGATATCTGATAGTGAGTTGTGTGAATGATTAGAAAGGTTGATTCACCATTGGAAAATCATAGAATGGGTTTCATTCACTAATAAGTGTTTTGTTTTCGAAATTCAACATAAAAAAGCGTTCACAGCGTAATGAAGTCATTTCTATCGTTCTTTAGCAACAATGGAACTGTATCAGTGATGAAGGAGATTTTCCAACACGAGAGATGAATTGCTGTGGCTAGACTTTTACGCTTGATACATTCACTTCAACAACTAGTACTAACCAATAGGATCTATCTGAGCAAACACTTTCCAAACTCCATAATGAGTAATATCTCGCAACAATCGCCATGACCATGATTGATTTGTGTGTATGGTTACGGTAGCATTGATCAGTTGTCCATCGCTACTGTAAATCCAATGAACTTGAGAAACACTAGTGATTAATGACCACGATGTAATTGAAAAAGCACACAAGAAAATGAGAATAAAACATAAAAAGAACATAAGATCTTTCATCTAAGTAGATAAGAATAAAAATTCATTAGAATTGATTGATGATGAGGAGAAGTATTAACAGACCGTATTGAAGATCATCACTAGTTTAGGTCCGAGCCGTTCAAAAGCAGCAAATAGACGAAGAGTTGCTACAAACCACATAATTAGATCAAGACATAGGAAAATTCTACAATATCATCGATAGGAAAAATAAAAACGTTAAATCAAACATTCGTAGAGTTGCCAAAACTCACTTAAAGGTGACAAACACATCTTCAACTATAATGAATCGTGTGAGTAATCCAATAAAATATAGAACAATAGCTGCAAGAACAATCCAATTCCATACATCATCGAAGTAGTTCGAAGTTTCCATGAAACAAAACTGAAAAATAAGAGTATATTTGCCAATATTTACTTTCATCTATGTCTTACTTTACGTAGTTCTTCGAAAATCAAGCTCCATACAAATACGTGTAGAAGCATTTCTGTGATCGGTATCGGTAATTTGTTCAAACCTGAACGACTTTCTCCGTAAATGTTCAAAGGAAAATAATCAAATAAAAGAACATAACTGAATAGACCGAGAAATAGAACGAAAAATATCTACAAATTAAAATTCGACTTGACAACTAAGCTGATAAACGTGGTAATTTTATGTACTCACTACATAGTAATAGAATCGCACTATAGGTGCTTGATAGAAGAAAGATATTTTCTCTGACCATCGAAGAGAACCATCGACTGGATTATGATCAGAACTTAAAATAAAAGCAAACAGTAGAATTTTTCTAGACTTTTATTGCCTTACATGATGACTGTACGAATCATAGCAGGATTTCTAGTCTTTGAATGACTTTTATCACATTTGACAAACTATAAAAGAGAAGAGTAATGTTGCTGTGACACAGAGAATAAATGAATGTGCAGCTTACTTCTTCATGCTCGTGTACATAAGGTAGAAAGACGGCAAAAATAGGCAATAGCGGAAAAATAATCGAGCAAATAAATATCTACAAAATGCAAAGTGAATCTACTGAGTCGACAGGAAGTGTAATAGAATTTACTCGAATGTAGATCGCTCGTCGTTTATAATTTATATTACCAAACCAACAAAATAGTCATGAATCATTGCAGTTAATTGAGAAAGAAAAAGTAAACAGAAAAACTTACCAATTATGATCAAGATACTTCTGAACGCAGTTCGATGCGAGAAATGATCGACAATTAGCCTCTTGAGCAACTTTAAGTGGTTGCATATTATTGAAAGAAATAGCCGATTGTTTCAAGAGATTAACACCAAAATATTCATCAGTATCAAAACATTGATCAATGATTGCTCTAGCAAATTCATCGAAATGACTGAAATAAAACGTATTAACAATATGGATTATTAATATCTAAAGACTCATAGAGAAAAATCAAAATTTTACCCAGCCACGATTGTATAACGCCTTTTTGTTTGAGAATGAAGTGTCAGTTTTTCAGCTAAACAATAAATATTTGCGGCAACCAACGGTGCCACTAACTGATTCTGATAGAAAAAAAAACAAAGCTGTTTGATTTTGAAAGCAAACGTATCAATCAATCCTTACCCATGTTTTTGAGCAAAGATATTTGGCGAGATCGAATCGATCTAGAAATACAGCCCAAAGAAATAGTTCGCGTGGTGCATTGTTTCCTAACGGTAAATCCATATCGGCTGAATCATTATCCTGTTCATAAATAAATTCGGCCGAGTTAATTCTTAGATGAATTTAAATAGAAACATACAAATTCGAAGTGTTGACATCCAAAATAGTTCGTATAGTAATCGTTTCTGGTTGGTAACCCTTTTGTGGAGTCTTCGTCGATTGGTAATCCATTCTCTGCCTATAATATGATTATAGAACAATGTTCATAAAATAAGTAATAATCAATAAAATTCATATGTACCGCAGCATAGAGTTGCTCAAGATTATGTCTACTCAATGCTTCGATTAGAGCTCCAAAATCGATCAGTAATTCGACAAAATCAACTCGATCGTGAAGAAGAGCTTCAAGTAGTGCTTGACATAGATCGACCGTCTAATCCATTTGTAGGATCATGTTTACAAAAAGAAATGAAGTGATAACAAAAAACTGGTTTCTCACCTCCCATTTAGATATGGTCGTATCAGTTAGAATATGCTTTTGAGCATAGTCGAATTTTTTCCAAGCCTAAGAGAATTTTTCGATTGGCATACATACAATTAGCATATTCGAATACAACAGAAGAAGATTATTATCTATGTATACCATAGCTAGTTTCAATTCGGCCACATGAGTCTTTTGTCCAATATTATTGTCTTCGGTGATTTTGGCAGCTAGTTAGATTGAACTTATCGATGAATTAAACGAGTGGATTTATCAAAATTATTTACCATTGAACAAGGCTTCGAGAATGGCATCTTCTAAACATCCTTGATATTGTTCACTATCAAATTGAAAAATAGTCACTAGGTTCTTTCGACAGCGTAGTATTCTGCACAAGTCATATTTTATATCATCAACCCATAAATTATTGTTCGTTCGCGTTTTTTCCAATCTAGATCACGAGAAGGAATAATTCTAGGTTGCATGAATGAGGGACTCACATTGATTCGATTTCCTTATCAGCGATATAAGTCATTGGGTCTTTCTTATTGCTGTTAGATTTTATTTCAATTTGTTGAACATCGTCGCTATCGAAATTGTCAATTCGACAAAAGTATGCGTGTAGATCAGAGACAAGATCAGCAGCTCGTCCGGATTCCTACAGTGTTTTCAAAACAAAAGCATTGTCGTTTGTGAATAATCCTATGGGAGTTTTAGCAAAGTCTTGTTAACAATCATTTCCTATCACAGCTAGTCCTTGATATACTTACCTTAATCACTACCAATGGAATATTCGATTGAAGTGCTTGACAAATAGTTCGCACTGAGAATGGACCACCTTCGACAAGGATCATAACAATGGGTTTCATAACATCTGTTGATATGCCTGGGGCATGTATCTGTCGGGCATATTTTTCGATTTCGGCTCGTTGAATGAGAACATTACCAGCAGCAGTAGGTCCATCATCAAATAATAAAAAGTGCGTGTGATTCGGCTCTAAATCACGTCGGTCTGGTTCCATCTGTTTGACTACATAGGAATGAATGAAAGAGCCGTCAGATAATTCCTAGACATGAAGATAAATCAAACGACAAATGAGATTGGTTCATCGAAAATCGACAGTCTCACGGTTCGATTATTTTGAGTTCGAGCTTTATGATGATGTTTTGATGGTTTTGTTGTACCGTTCGATGGGCTGCCATACGCGGACACTGGTTTAGTCGTTGGATTACTAAGCAGTTGACAACCAGCTGTATAATTCCAAGAGCATATTCCAATGCATGGTATATCAATACCATGTTCACGATGTTTGTAACGATGGTTATTGAGAGCCTCACCTACCTCTTTCACTACACCTGTGTTTGTTGCACTTGTAATCAACCATGCATCTGGCAAGAAGAAAAGATAGCTTCGTAAATCATGTTCAAAGAATATGAATAACGAGAAATGAAAGTTTTCGATACAGCATATTCAATAGAACAAACTAGGAGAGTCTCAAACGTTTATGTACGTTTGAAAGAATTAGTACGCATTTTATTAAATCGTTTGAAGAAATACAATCTATCTATTAACATACGAGTTGATGTTTAGTCAAGCCTAGTGCTATAGGTTTTTTTTTCTTACTTGTAGTTGCAGCTGCGACGACCAAACCCTGTTGAAATACTTGCCGAAGACGTGCTGACATGTGAAACTGTTTACCACCGCCAGTCACCGAAATAATTAAATCAGGAATGGGCAAATGCCATCCTTGTTGCATAAAGTCGACTACTGTTGTAGGTTTAGTTTGAAGTGCCAAACGAATGTATTGTGCAAGACGAGTCGTCGAATTCATCTCATTTTCGTCAAATTTCAGATAGCCATATTCTTCTGCTAGTTCCCTTCGAAATCATAATGATACATTTTCATGAAATTTAGTGCAGAAAATTCCACATGATAACCAAAGTTCAACTCACTAAACTACATGTGTAAAAAAACAGTAAAAGATAATCAACCATACTAACAAATTTCAAGTGGGCTTATCGATTGAACTTTAATATTCTCATAGTAGCGTATTACCCTTGAATGTAGCTATAAATCATTATTTGAGAATTTTGTAAACGAGTAAGGGAAAATTGAGGAACTGTTGAAAACAGAAATATTTAGAGTACATGATGAAACGACTCAGTTAATAGTACTGCAATTAAACAAGATTATTAAAGTAATGTATTAAGTTATAATTTTTTCTTTCTTTAATCAATAAGTTATGACAGAGAAAAGATTTCAGAACAAATAAAATTACGAGATATTGATGTTTTTTTAGAACTTGAGCCCATTGAAAAAGAAAGATTTGTAAATACCAGTCAATTGACTCTTGATAGGAATGTGATGAATAAGTGCGGTTTCGAAAAATACAAATAAAATTCTAAAGACCGGATAAATTATATATTCTCCTATCTAGTTGTACAGATCTTTAGATGTACAACCAATTTTTTGACAAGAAAATATTCATCGTTCAGTAATTACAAATAATTTCAGATTTTCAAATTTTCATAATTACTGTCCATTGATTAAATATAAGAATATGTTTCATATAGTTATTTAAATCTAATCACTCAAGAGCTTAGTAGGTTTCCATTTGTTTTTATGGAAAATCATACACCTGATGCAATCATCTGTCATTAAAATTTTATGAATCCCATCAATGTTGAAAATCTATTCGAAAACTCGACTGCTCTAAGAAATTCCATAAAAAAATCTCGAAAAATAAGGGAAAAATTTCATGTAAATCATTCTATTCATTGCTAAATCCTTTCGTGTTTTCTAGAAATCTTAGTTATAAACTTGTTTGTATCAAAAGCTATTTGAAAAAGATATTTAGGACTCACTTGTTTATAAAAACAAAAGAAGATATAACCACAGCCAGTGTAGCAGTTCTACTGAATGAGTTAATATCGCTGTAGCTGACATACAATGATTATTGCGCAGGGTGAAACCCGAATCTTATTTTTAATTAATAATCGCCTAGGAATGCTTTCAAGACTGTACCCTGATGAAAAACAACTAAGACTTCGTCGGTAAGGTCTGCCAAGCTCGTTTTTGAATTGGTTTCGTACGCTCATTACATGGATTTTCCATGTGAACTACATGAAACTGTCTACTTTTTAATGATATTATTTTAGCCGAAATATGAACATTTGATCAGTAGTCAATCTTGAGGCACAACGATCCGAGCTAATTTGAACCAAAAAACTGTCATCGGCATTTGTTTCCATACTGTTCGATGGAATTATCAGAGAGTTGAATACGACTATCAACATTTCTATGTCGATAGAAGTATGAATCTTTCGTATCTACAATCGAATGGATACCAGTTCGATTCTTTGGGATATTTCATCAATATTCTTGTGTTCAGTTCAAAAGGTTCACTTCTTAAAATTTAATTTTTACTTCCTATTCTCTGCAGTTTATTCATATTTATGACATAAACATGTTATGTGTGCCAATACTATTATTATATTTCTGCTCGTTTCTTGTCCTTGGAAAATCTTATTACGTTGGCGATGCGTAAATACTTTTCACACAGTTCTAAGGCCTTGCCTACACAAGAGAAGTTAATGCTTAATTAAGGTAAGGTAGAAAAGTTTTCTACTCAATAAATGAACTATAGAAAGACGGAGACGATGATTTTTCGTGAACACGTGCTAGAATTGTTCATTCTAACAACATCATAGTGGCCACTTCTCAGTTCTGATTGATGCATTATACTTATAAGTGTAGACGCACATACACTTAATTCGAAATTAATACCGCATTATTTTCCTAGTGTAGACAAGGCCATTCTTAGTTGTTCATAATGAAACCTTTATTTAATATGATTTTATAGCAACAAAGAAATCGATGAACTCGACCAGGTTGTTTCATTCTCTTCACATGGGCGTATTGCTTTATTGATTCAAATCTTAAATGTTGAAGTTATAATTCTTCATTATTAATTATATTTGATTGAAAAAAATAAGAAACATACATACATACATGAAGTAGATTGATTGAACTCTTTGAAATCCTTTTTCACTCGTTCTGCATTTTCTTCTTATCGTTTTTCTTTGTTTCTACTTCTCAGCATGTTTTCTCCTTCTTCAAGATATTTCGGTTACTGCTTTTATTGACTATACCTCGATACTCGTCTTATTTGGATTGGAAGCAACGCAAGAAGCACTTTACATCATTTGCGTGGATTCTGATTACACTATCTGTATTTCCTCATGTTTTTCTAAATACTTTTTCTTGTTGGCTTCAATAATCAGTAAAGTTTAGCAAAGTCACATATATTCACCATTAACATGAAGTGATAGAGAGAACTATCTGAGATGTCGAAAAGTGATGTCGAGAATGAAAAGCAACAATTTATTTACGGATTATTATCGGATTGACGAATGTTCAATCGACGAATTGTCTAAAACAAGGCATAGAGTTATATTGATCATATTTATTACCCTATCAAAATGAATACCTCTTTTAAATTAAGCATCTGCAGAGTGATTTCGCTCACCATCGTGTTTCTTTATTGAAAATTTGAAAGATTACTTGTAAAAATGTTGGGTTATATCCTATCAACTGCTTGCATTTCTAGCAGTTGTCAGCGTTGTTGAATGAAGAAGAGCATTGTCGTAGCTGTCGAAGCGTTCTGTTTCTTCTACATAGTAGAATAGTTTTTAACTCTTACACTCAATGAAAATGGTAGAAAGAGTTGAATATTCCAAAGGAAAAGAACGACGATGAAATGAAGTTGGTAAAAAGATAGTCTACGTTTGACATTGGGAAGGAAAGAAAAAGAAACTTTCTGTTACTTTCCTTTTTCTCTTGTTGGAGAATGGTCTCAATACTTTCGCTTATACAAAAACTCATATAATTCAACATCTTAACGCACGAATACAAATAGATCAAGTTACTAGAGTATTCTTGAGTCTTCTATGGGCTAGTTATTCAACATAGTATAACAAAGAGCTCCATTTCAGAAAAAAAGAATCATACTATTTTCATGCAGATCACACGAGAATCCTATTGATTTCTTCAACTAAATTGCATATAATTTAATGCTGATTTATGATATCCAATTAAGATATGAAGAAATGGATAATATTCAACAGACCTGAGAATTTTATCTATTTCGAACAGAAATGCGTCTTCATCCTTCGAAAAGTCAAGCAGAAAGTGTTTACTTGAGAAGCATGATTGTACAACGATTTAACCTGTACCAGGAGTAGGGAACTGCACAGTGTTCCAGTCCCATGGGACCGGGATTGAGAGCAAAAATTTTGATTTTTACAGGACCGGGGCGTGTCCGAGACCTATAAAGTATCAAGATGGCCCCTTTTTTTTATGAAAACGAATCTGTAAATTTAGACTTCATGTTGCAAAAGATTGCATGCTTTTAAGAAAACTGTGAGCGCAATCTCTTCTGCATTAAAATGTGAAACACGATGTAACTACTGTTGTTAATTACTTGAAAGTTTTATACTTTGATTTATCTTGCGAAAATATGGCTGACAACTATTTTAGTAATCCTCTAGAACTGCATTAAAGAAAAAGTTCATGTATAATAATTATATTTCATAGAGTTACGGGGTTTTGATTGTATATTGATAACGTCGATCATGGTCTGAAATTGAGTAAGCTAGTCACATCTATCAGAATCTGTGACGTCTCTGGAACCCGCTTATCATGATCTGTGATAATGGGCACGTTCGTAACGGTCTTTAGAATAGCAGAAGCGGGTCAAAAACTTCTACCCTAAATATCTCAAGTCTCCTTTCACATCACTTTCCACAAAATGGGGATCAAAAGCACCTGAAAATTTCAACTAGAACAAGGATCGGGACCATGAACAAGAACAGGAGGTGTTGCAGTTCCCTAATCAGGAGAAACAAAAGACCCCCGAGCGTACTACCATTGTCTTTCTTTTTCAGGATAGAGAGGATTTCTGCTGGAAACATTTTTCACTTGACAGAAATCGAAATAATTCAATCAGAAATCTGTTTGTCTGTTTCTACCTTCCTAAAATGAAATGGAAGAGTTCTAAGAAAAATTCGGTCGAATGACGTTTTCGTCCTCGGATAAAATTCTGGATGAAATGGATTCTATTCAACAGCATTGAAAAATTTTCTAATAGAAATGGTTTACACATCGCTACCATTATAGGAAGAAGTCAATAATGTTGAACGATATTTGGATCTTATATATATATATATATATAAGAGTATATCTAATACAATTTTTTGTTTTCAATTCTTAATCATTTTCTGTCGCTATATTCAGCAAACAGCTGTCTTTTAAGATGGAAGATCAAAAATGTCTTCTTTTAGTCTTAATAGTTCATAGGAATACTTAAATAGTTGTAATAAATAGTGCGAATAGTAACGCTAGTTTTTATGTTCATTTTAAAAGTCCTTCTTCGATGTATGCAGTGATTTTAAGTATTTCTTTTTCATGACAACATACAGCAAAAAAATTGGACCCATACTACGTCTCTGATCACATCCATCGAATAGATTATTGAACCATATGCTTCAGACATGCGAGATTTTAGTATTCAGAACTACTCTCCACAGAGACAACTGCAATTTAAGAATGACGCGGAGTACCAGCTTACTTACATCATATTGATGGAGTGAATTCAAAATGGAAAATCTTGTTTGCTCGATTGTATCTTGCCTATGACACTTTTTTGATACAGTCAGCGAGAACTATGTACTGAACGAGTATGGACTCATGAACATTCGAATTTGTTGCAACTGCTGAAGTTTTGAATTATATGTAATAATTGATTCGAAGTTGACATTTCAGTTTCTTTTTATTGTCTTGATTATTGAATAAATATCGAATCGGCATCTATTCTATACGACCTTAAAAATTACCATATTACTTCATGGCACGAAGTTTAAATACTTTGAAGTTGTTCAACCTCATTGATGCACAAAGATTTCTCCACTCACGAAAAACGCATGGAAATAAATTCGCTTTTATGGTGCTTTATTTTACTACATGTACTTCTAAAGTATTTATTTAATTTGAATATTTTTCTTTTCATGATCAACATAAATGAATATGTATGTCCATTTTTTATAAATTCAATCCAATACAATTCTCAATGTTCTATTTATTTTCCTTGATCGCCTTTTCATGTTGATTCGTATCGACGTAAGGTGCCACAATTTTCAGCTCGCCATCGTCTGTTATTTGCGATTGTAGTTGATCGACTTGTGTACCAGGAGGTAGTGTTATTGATTTTCGAAAGAATGATCGTTCAGAACAGTTGTCATTATTGTAACTGTGCTCACATTGAACGGTCAGTGCATTGTCTTTTACCGAAACCGTTATTGAATTGGGTTTGATATTTTTTATGGGCAGCGAGATTTGTAATTGTGTTTTCCCATTATTATCGATTTCAACAATACGTTGATGAAAACCATAATTATTCAGAAAGCCAACATGATCAAAAATTGGATCACGATACTGCCCAAATCGAGCCAATTCTTTACTTGCTTCCGCTTGTACTTCTGTTAATTGTTGTTCGACTTCTGGATTGCGAATAGGTACTTCAATGACAAGTATACCATTTGGTATAACGAACGAGACGACGTTGTTCACATCTATTGATATCAGAAGAGTCTTGATAGATAAATAGACATTAATTGTAGTGTAGTCAAGATGTAACTGATGGATGAGCTCACAGTTTCTCTTGTTTTTCAATTATTTTGGGGCCTCAAAATTTTATGTCTGTCTACTCCTACGAAACCACTAAGTATCAATAATTATGCAACAAACGCAGAAGGATTTTTCGTCAATAGTGCAATTTTTTTAATAGATCACTTAGAGAAACATCTGATATCAGCGAACAGGTTAGTATCATAAAAGGTAAAAACTTATCATCAAAATACGTATTGAACAATCTTTAATTCATCTGTTGAGTGTGGCTTCCTATATGACTCACTATTCGAAGAATGAATGATAGAAATATGTCTATTAAAAAAGGACTACTTTTAGTTAGTCCGTACGAGCTTCTGTGTTCTCAAAAAACTATCATTGATTGTAAATCTATAGCGATTATTGTTATGTAGATTTGACAGCTTTGATTACTGTAGCTCTTCATATATTTCGTTTTTTGATAAAATAAATTCGATGGCAAAAAATGAGAGATCAAAAATTATCCGTTTACTAGGATAAATCTGTTATTGTGTTCATCTGCAACAATTGCGTACTTCTGTATCTGTAGAAAGAATTATTTATGTTTGAACTAATTATAATATTCTAGATATCGATGAATAAAAAACTAATTTGCTTGAACGTTATCGCTTTCTAAAGCAATTATCATGGTATAATTCATCAAGCTGAAGTGAATATAGAATTCGAACTACTCAAGTCACTTATTGACTGGTCGAGATTTCCTGTTATTGTTTTGGTGCTTTGGATATTAAATGTGAACGCTTGTTGATTTATGATTTGTTTTAGATGGGATAAGTCTTGATTGAATGGCATGCGTAAACGCTTGCTCTTCGTAACGACGATACCTGAAAAAAAGATTTATTATTTTCTCATTGATTGAATACTGCTCTACGATGTTATCAAGCAGCTTGCAGAATTGTTGTAGAATATGAGTTCATTGTCTATTAAGATTTTGAGTAGTAGAATCAAATGATGCTTCAAATTATTTTTTCATTTCGAAGCTTATCGAATCGACATATTTTAAAAGTAGATTATATAGTAGTAGTTCGAAATGAACAATGTGAAACATCTCTAACTGCTAATTTTGAGCCCAATCTACACGATAGGACCTAGTTCTTGTGTCTTGTAATACATGTTGAGCTCATTGCACCGTTCTTTTATAGCCAAAAGCGGTCACCGAAAAAGAGTTTGAGTTCCATCAGGTCATCTGAACTACTCCACTAGAGTATTAAACATACCAGCATTTTCAGGTAGATCGTAGCCTTTTCGCATTTCTCGATAATTGAAATCCCCGTTGGTCTGACGATCTTCATATTTAGCTTTGACAATTAATTTTTTACCATCAAGTTCCGTTTGTATTGTATCTGGATTGAAACCGCCTACGTTTAGTTGTATACGAAACTTTTCATGAAGTCTCGATGTCAATCGTTTGCGAGTAAGACACACTGGCTCATTGATCCATCGAAATGCGTTTGGTAAAATCATTTGAGTCGTATTGTAATCTCGCCAAGGATAAAAAAACTCGAGTTCATTATCAAATAACTGTCGCATTGGATCCATCAACATGCGATAGCGATGTATCGGCAAGAAAGCCATACTGGTTTTCGACAATCTCAGATGAGAACGTTTGAATGTAGACTGAAGATACTAGTCTTAGAACGTTCTTATATGCGAGTAGAACACAAAGATTTGCCAGCACGTTGCAGGCTATTCTAGAAATTTCTAGTTGTATTCTTTGTGTGTTTTTCTGTTCCTCTCCTTCATTATTTTCGACTTATCGTTTACTTTTTTTTCTTTTCTGTTCTCCATACTGAAAAAATCAAACCAACGAAGAAAAGCAAAGAGCTAGTACAGGATCATAGCCCGATGATTCATTGAATCGCCACTAGAAAATGCACTCTGTAGGGAGACACTTTTTCGAGGATTTTCACTAATCTCATTTGAAGTAGTAAAGAGTGATAGGAATTTTAGTGCTATTTTTTTCTCGCGCTTAAGTCGGATTTTCGAGATTATCGTTGGTAAGTGGTGACAAACAAACGATAATGACTGACTTGAGCCAATAGGAATTTTGATGTGGACATTTTTTGTATTCTCTTCCGCGGTTAATCATTGCCATTAATGCAAATGGCTCTAAGGAAATATACCCTGAAAATTGCCAATTTACAGTGCCATGTCTCATTTGGGATACTTTTCTGAACAAAACCAAATACGTAGTTCGAAAGAGAAAATTTTTCTAGGTCTTCTAGTGTTAAAGAGACCTCGCGCCCATGTCAAACCTTCAGATGGCGCACACAAGGGCTTTTTTTATATTGATTCATTTTTTTCTGCATACATCGTTTGCTCTGCACCAATACTAAATGCGCAAACGAACAACAACCACACAACCACAAGAAAATGTCTCAGATAGTTTTTGTTTGTTCTTCAATTTGTTCACGACCAAACTCATGCAGATTTGAATATGAAATAACATTCGTTACCATCTTTTGATGGATGAGAAATAATTTTAACTTACAGCATGTAATCAACAGATCTATATTTCGCTGTGAAAGAAAAAAAACGACGCATGTTCCTCTGCCTTCTTTCGTGTTATGAATCGGTTTTATTTTTCAAAGGGTAGCATGAAAATAAAAATCTATACGTACTATGTTCAACGACATATAATCCGTTTATTTGACTTTCGAGTACAAACGGTTCTTTAATTTGAAATTCTTTCACATGTAGTTGAATCGATACGCATACAAGCTGGCTTGAGACAGATTCCTGCGGACCGACCAGATCTGAGAGTGGGCTCGGTTTCAAACTTATCAAGTCGGACTCCAGTTCAACATTGCCACGCTGAATCGGGGTTTAGGTTTGATTTAAAAATTTGTCGAGTCCTATTTTGTTTTTTGACAACATATACCTCTGCTCTCGATTTTTCCAATGCTATGCACAATATCGTCAAAAATGTTTTTTTTCCTGCTGGATGGCACTCTATTTTCCAATAGCATTAACAACGAATTCTATATTAAACTAAAGTACATCGAAAATAAGGCTTCACAACACTAATTAGTAAGGCCTACGATAACTTTTCAGTTTCGAATTCCGAAATTTTCTAAAATATTACGCCCCATCGATAAAAATTACTTTCATGAGATGATTCTCACTGCCTCTGATTTAAAATGTTGAGTATCATCGGGATATATATTTTTTAAGATTTGATAAATACGTATAATCAATGATCATTACGATGAAATTAGTATTCTTTATGAAGCAAAGAGGAGACGAATCTGAACTGAAAAGAGTATCACACAGCTCAATGTTTATTTCTATGTTGATCAAAACGTGTGGGATATGTTTTTGAGGAAGATTTGTCATGATAAAGTTTGTGCTCGGGTTTTGATGACACTTTTTAAACGTCATGTTTGATTATTATTTCCAGGATAGATGCCGACTACTTTGTGATATTCAACATTTTAAATTAAAGGCAGCTAGAATCACCTCATGAAATTAATTTTCTATTCCGATAGGGCGTAAGACTCTGGAAATTTCCTGAATTTGATACTCAAACATTGTTGTGACTCTTCTTATTAGAAACTGATAAACTGCACTTTTCAACTCGAGCTTTAATTAAGTCGTCATAAAATTTGTTTTTATGCTATGGAAAATCAAAGAACTGCCCAGTTGGCAGTGCCTCCCAGGGAAGAACATCTTTGGAATCATGTACATAATGTTGATGCTTCTGTTTCTAATGATTATAGATATTCATGAAATTAGCATTATTTTATGTGCTATAGTTTAAAATCGTAGCCCATTTGATAAAAAAAACGAAGTTGATTTCTCGGATCGGATCAGGTCGGGGCAAACAGAGTTCGGGTTGAAAAAGTTGACCCACACAGCGATTTCAATTTTGATAACTTCTGTTACCCATCTTACTTACCTGGTTTCAATCACGCCCATACAGTATAACGAACGAGTAACTTGGATTGAAAAAAATAAAAACAAAACAAAAGCTTTTAACCAAAAGTGTACATTTCATTGTCTTTTCAGGCATTTGAATTAATGTTACATTCAATTTTGTATTGTTTGTTACAACTTCTATTAATTGTATTGTTTGTTACCACTTCTATTAAATGTTTGTTTGAATTACAATAGTGGATTTCGTTTAAAAAATTATTTGTACCGCTCCCGTTTGAGTGTATTGTATACAGGATGTTTCACAATGTCTTACTATTTCTTCTCATCTTATGAGTTGTTCGTACCTTGTAACTTTCTGTATTATCCTTCTCTTCTTGTCTTTATGTTATTTTCATTATTCTCCGTTCTTCCCTAGAGTAACTCTCCTATTTTTTATGTTCCCTTCACTCTCCTCGTTGCCTATATAAGCATGCGGTTACAAAGTAAACTGCACTATTTTTGATAGATAAATCGGAAGCAATGATGTTATTACACTTTGTTTTGTTTTTGTATTTAAATCATTAATTGCGTCGTTTATAATAAAGCCTCATATGTTCATAGGCAGCGATGAGAGAGAACCCGAGAACATGAAAACATAGGAAAAGTACCCATAGAAGGGGCATAGTTAGTAACAGTAATATAGAGACAATATGAGAAGAAAATTATATATGATGAGCAGAAATGGCGAGCGATGGTGAAACATCATGATCTATACGATTTACTCAACCGAAAGTGGTACAATAATGCTAGAGTTCACATGTTTGACTAGTTTCGTATCAATACTTAGTAAATCGTAGACTAATTTTCACGTGATTTTTCTAATGATGCCGCTAGGGTGGGGCCATGTGAAGCTGAGTCCCATCACCGGCTTTTGAGTCCCACAAACGTTATTTCACTTTATCCATTGAATTCTTGAATTAACGAAATGAGTATCATTTAAAGCACTGAAGTCTGAATTTTGAATCGAAAAGAGTAGCAATATTTTCTCCATTGAGAGTAATGGAAATTCTTCTATTAATTTCTGTAATTATTAGATATTGAGAGCACTAATCATCCTTTTATGTCGTCCATTATGACTCATGAGTCCTGACGAAAGCTAGCGATAAGTTGTAATATTATTCCTCAAAGAGATTAAAAAGGATGCACCCTGCTAAATTGAAATCAAGGACGATTGTGTTTCGTTTCACCATCTTCCCCCCCCCCTAAAAAAACTAAATATTAACTCGTGTATTGAAAATCGCGGCGGGTTTGACGATTAATCGCGATTTTAAAAAAATCGTCGATTTTCTAATGAAAAATAGCAAGTAATCGCAATTTAGCAGACCGATTAATCGTGAGATTTTAGTGCGATAAAATCGTCGATTATCACTTAACTGTTCGCATCGGTAATATTATGGGAAATCAAATGATATCATTTATCTTTTCATCTCAATGTATCAGTAGCTCAACCTGCCTTCGTGTTCAAGCTTTTTGACTGTGTTATTGGCTCATTTTCTATAAATTATTTTTGTTATCTGTCGATTTGGTTCTTTTTCTTGGAGAAGAAACATGAAGAAAATGAACTCGAGGAGATCGTATGAAAAACTCACTGACGTCATATTAGGTGTGTCATATTACTATTACTTCCACTTCCACTTACCAAGGTAACGGTAAGTGTTTTTATGATTGAAAAATATTATATTTAACGGTGTTCAGTAATTAGTTTACTCATCAATTACTTATTTTTACATGATAATCTTTATCACTTACCACTTACCAGGTAAGTAGTAAGTGTTGTAACTTACCACTTACTGGTAACAGTAATGGGAATATGACACTCCTACGTCATATTCATCCATTTAATCAAAGTCATGTTGTTTATGGTGGATCTCGATTTTGTTGAAAAAATTGACAAAAGACCATCACTTGAGACGAAATATCACAATTTAATCTCACAATTAATCGGCCGATTAATTGCAATAAAATCTTCGAATTGGCCACGATTTGAGAACATGGCAATTAATCAAAAGTTACACCATTCATCCATATCTACGGAAACATCAAAACAACTTGTTTTGTCTGAAAAAAACTAATTTTTTTACTGATACTTTTTCAGACATTCATAAAAATAGTCGTATTATACTCAAATAAATAATTTCTTCTGTTTTGATTTCAAAGTTCCTGTTCTCGTACCTAAACTAGGCATATTCGTTTTTAAGATACAAATAATGCACACATGACCATTTCATTTTAGTACAACGGTAGTTTTAAAACTTAGCAATAACATTTGAAAGCTTATTCGGATTAGTGTCTAGAGCCCGTCAACAAGTACCTCAAAAAGAACGATGAGGATAAGCCCCACTACGCTTAAATGTCTGGTGACGCCCCTAGATTTTGGTTTGGGTGAAACATTCAAAATTATACATATCTTGCCGTTTTAGGCGACTATGAAAACTCTGGAGACATCGTTAGTATTATTGTTGCTATCTTTTTGCTAATGGCGTCTGCATATTTTCAGAAAATACATCATACAAACGTATCTCATACCACCTTTGAAGATTTCAAGAGTAGCAAATAGGATAATTACCAGACAGCATCACAAATGATTTGATAGAGAAAAGTAAATTTGATGATTTTATGAAGTATAATTCACGATGATTAAGATAGGAGAAAAATGTTGCTTAAATTATTTTCCTACTCATCGGATATGTACTGCCAATGTGAGCTTAAAATTTTAGTCATGTCTCAATATTGATATTCACATTTACAGTCTAATCCATGCACGTATTAGTTTTTATTAAATTCAAAAACTCAACAAGCATATTTTCAACAGTGAATGTCATTTAGTTTCGTTTGAAGCCACATTTTCAAGAAACCATATAAGAATGTATAGAATTATCATGATCTATTCATATGTAGGATCGGTTTTAATGAACGGTGAACTAATAGTTGATCATCATAGACACAATAGATTAGGAAACGAGTGTTATTCTTATGCATCAGTAGTTTTACTTTGCTACCTTGTCACAGTCGGAAATCATTCAAGATTCATTATACCGAGGAGTACGAGCATGTCTCTAGTAATCCGAAAGCAAAATTAATACACATTTCTCCTTTGTAATTTTAGACGTACTCCTAAATAATGGGACAATTATAGGCAGTGTCTATTAGGCACTGCCGAATTTAAGACTTAATCGGCATTCAAACAACTATTGGCCGATAAAATGAGCGAATAAAATTCGAATCCTTTTGTCCATTCTATTCTTATTATTATATAAAAAAAGTCAAATTCAATTGCTCGTTGTTATTTTGTGTTTCTTATCACATTTGGTAAAGAACGTGGGCATACGAGTCACTAAGTAAATATCTATGCAAATACAATCGATTCGAGTTTGAATGATTTGCTTTACATCATCCTATCTAGAAATCCTTCAAGAAATGTCAAACAATGAGGGCAATACATCGCCAAAACCATCAATATACATCACACAACAACCTGCAGCAACGAATTCGATGATCAATGAATCTACTACAAGTTCGCTTAACGAAGAACAAAAGCGCAAAAACGGACGAGAACATAGTCAATCAACAGCATTTTGGTGCTCGCCTTATTGTGGAGATGATTGGGCTAGACTGTGTTGTTGTATGTGGTGTTGGAATAATGATAATGCTTCATCTAATGATGCTGGTTGTTGCTGTGGTGATAGTTGTTGTGGTGGTTGTTGTAATTGTAGTGGTTGCGATTGTAGTGGTTGCGATTGTAGTGGATGTGATTGTAATGGATGTGATTGTAATGGATGTGACTGTGGGAATTGCGATCTTGGAGGATGTGATTGTAACTGCTAAATTTCTCTTAATAGATAAAAATGTATATTTTAATTTTAAGATGAATTTGTCATTTTGCATGAGCACTGGGATCTCTCACGCAAGCAACTATTGAAAATGTGCTTTGCAAAAACATCGAAATGAATACTCTGTGCATACTTGCTGCGTATATTTAAACCCTAACTGACAGATTTATGACAATATCATCATTAAATAATTGTTTCACCGACTGCACCTTTACGAAAAAAGATATTTGTTTACTAGGAATTTCACTGATTCTAATAATATCGCCGACTGAATTTATAAAATCAAGAAAAAACTGCATCAAATTTTATTCATGTGATATACAACAGATTATTGAAATAAATGAGCTTTGTAACAAATTCTTTGTTTATCACTTGAGTTGGTAAAAGTTTGACTTAGTTATAATTCCATGTCACTATCGCATCCTGTGCGAATGTCATGGTGAGTACTAACAGTAAAACATCTAAACCGTACCATTATGTATTACATTTGTGACACGTGTAGTTTACATGTGATTTTTAACAGTGTATCATTTATTGAACAAAGAAAACAATTTTTTTCTTTTTTTAATTGGAAAGGATTAAAGAGATAGCATAAAAATAGGACTCAACTCTCTATTACATTGAGGCTTGTCGTGCCATTATGAACTGTAGTTTAATCTACTCTCTACAACTGTAAAAATGGAAATACTTGTCTAGAAACATTCTTTGCAGCTAGGCAAGTACTAAATCCAATGTCTGTCAAATCAATTGTTGCTAGTGACTGAAATTGGAATGGCATCGGCTTGAATTTGAAGAAACCAGGCATAAATTCTAGCCAATGCTAACACAAATCCAAGTCTAGCTCCAGTCAACTCTGATTAAACCAAAACAAAGAATCAGAATTGGATTTGATTGAAGTTGGGTTCAGTGCATTCCTATCTGCAGCCAATGATTCACTTGCATCGTAACTTATTGTTGCGGTGATTGTACCGGTAATTTCATTTTTATAGTGAGTTCAAGTAACCGTTTTACTTTATTAAAAAGTGTACCATTGTACATACTCAACACATCCGTATTGGTTGGTATATAATCAAATCGATACCTGTAAGGATATATCGCAAGTCCTGGCTCATAATTATATGAAGCAGTCTCTGTATCATGCAATACAACTATGTCAGTAATATTTGCCAAGCGAATAACATCGACAACACGTCTTTCACCTGGTTTATGATCAATGAAAGATAACGACCATCGCGGATGATTCGTTCCTACATTATCCCATTCGGATGTGGTATTGATATGACGAAACTCGTGCATAGATGAAGACATATTGGTCTGAAATTTAGATAACCACTTAAGATCGGTATCTGTTGACAGTAAATAGCGTTTTTGTTCGACAACTATAAGTTGATGAAGAAGAATAGTAGAACTATATCCACAACCCAATTCCATTACTGGCCCTCCGTTAGATGTCAATAGGCCAGTAGCAACTAATGCGAGTTGATGCGATCCAATACCATGAGGAAGTGGAAAACCAATGTAACGCTTTATAAGCCGAAGCCAATGAATGCTAAGTTTATCATCTGTTTCATTGAAGTAATTGTTAATATCGTCTCGTGAGTACTGAATATCATTCTCAGCTGCTGTGCTTCTAACTACGCTTACGTTTCGTGATACGTTGTAAATGAGCACGATTTCTTGCTTTCTGGTATATCCATATCCATACGGATTCATGAATATGAAAATAGAAAATATAATTAAAATGAGGATATAAATGCGACAATTTCGATGTGGCTCCATCTTCATTATGCTATTTAAGTTCTTGCGATAGTTTTAAAATGATCTACAATAAATGAATTCGGATAATATTGTATCAGTTAAAATTTCATCGAGATAAGTCTAGTTTTTCAACAACAGAATATCATTTAAGGATCCCTATATAGCAGTATATATATAAATTTGACTGTAGTTCGATACTTACTACCCTAGTTTTAACGATACTAACTTCTAAGATTCCGACTGATATATACGACATAACGAAAATCAGATACAAAAGGAGTAGAAAAAATTCGGATTCGATCCAGTTAACATGTGGCTATAGCCGTTAATGATATTAGAAAATTTGGATGACTACTGTTACAATCGTTGTTAATTTATTGAAATATATGAATATGGAGAGATGAAAATATATATTTGCATAAAGAAAAATTGTTTATGAATTTTTCTCATGAGCATCTATTTCAGTTGCTCGATCACTTAGCGATGGACTGCTAACATTTAATAATTTAATCGATTTCTCTGTCCAAAACTCCTACAAAATCTCGCTGGTAACTCCAATCCCCTCAATTCTCAGATACTACTTGGTAAAACAGGACAATACCTGGCAGAAATGGGATAAAATTGATTGGATCTTATCAGGTCGAGGGTTACACCCGTCGTAAACGATCGTATCATGTCATTTCCCTTGCCGCCTGAATTAGCGTTGGAACTTGTCGTATCGTACATAGGGGTGACAGTTTCGCTTTCCTTTTGCTTTCAGAAAGGCAACGAAAAGAAAATTGAAATCTCTCATTCGGTTAGAATTTTACTGGATGTGTAAATGACGATTAAGATGATAACTCACTCATTCTAATATCAGTAACATTTATGGATTTTTTTCTCTCCTTTTTATTTTTCTCAAATCCAAAGTCACTTTTCTACGTTGATTGCTCCATCGGTTCTTCGTTCAGGCTTCAAACTAATCTATTCGATCTTAACATGCTGGTTCAGTTCACTACGGTTAATTCAACAGGCTTTTTCATTGTTTTGATAACAAGACATAAATGGAGCATTGTTTCACCGAAGTTCTAAAAGATTATTTTCGTTTTTGTCAGAAGCAGAGATGGAATAGAACGAAGAAATTTCTTTTCTTTCTGCTTGGGTTGTTTCTCATTAGTTCTCAAGAAGAAAAAAGTGTAAAAAATGTGATAAAACTGATAAAAGGGACAAAAAAATGGGCGTTTTGCACTAATTATTGGTAACCACGATTGTTAGTGTGCACACTCGTTTTCCCCCGTGTTCACTCTTTTGTTGCATTTAAAAATTTTTTCGCCAGTGCTTTTCTGCTTGGATCTCATACAACTACGAGCTTATTAACTCATTTTTGGAGGTTTTAAACAAGCTTTAATAGGTTTATGCATGATTCATGTAGCATGAAATTAATTTAATTATCCAGTTTCTCAATTAGCCAAGAAAAAAATCTCTTGTCAGAGAACGGTGACACATGTGGGAATTCATAATGTCGCTTTAAATTAGAATGTGTGGAAGAAATTGAGTAGCTTAGAAATCCAAACAGCTATTAGCTGTGCATTTCACCACTTGAGAGTGGCCGCTTGACGATAAGCTGTGCGACGCTCAAAAATTTCGACGAGTCAGCTTAATGACTTTGCGTTAGAATGTTCCCAAAATTGCCTTCCCCATTAAGAAACGTTATTGTGCATTCATTGTAAGACTATTACTGTAATAATCGTGACTCATGAAGTTCACACCTGAAAGAGCTTATGTTCTTAATGAACGCACTCAAAATACATTCTTAAAGCACACGCAAGAGAGAAATCAGCTGTTACACATCAAAATAAATTGATTTTCTATAAATACGTAGAACAGGTATAGTTTATTGGTAAAAAAAAACAGTTTTAATTTCCTTACGTCTTTCAGACAGACATCTCACGGGTGTAAGCTGACGACTAGAGCTCATCTAGTTGTGGCCTTGAAGATTCATAACTGTCCAACTGAATGGCAGGAGGAGCCGAAGATCGCCTGCTTTATTAACTTTGCCTTTCGGACACTATATCTCTGGATAAAAAGGGAATTTCGCTAAAACAATAAGCATGAAAGGTAAGCAGAGTTATCTTAACATCTCATTCGAGTGAAGTGAGAATGCTAAATTATTTTTGGCTTACAGAGTCTGAGATCCATTAATCAAACAAAAAAATAAATGAATCTACTAGAATCGACTTTAAAGTTCAAGATAAATCAAGTTTTGAGGAGATTGCAATAAACCATTTTAAAGGAAAACACTTCTCTCTGAAGTTCACAACAGAAATCACGTGGGATAATCTCTTCATGTGATTTTAGTGTAGATTAGTGTTCTTCAGTACCGAATCCTGAATGAAGAAAACTTAACTGCTAGATATTTATTTTCTGCTGTTACTAAAGTTCCTATGTAATATTTTATTTTAAAAAGAACAATAAATGCAATTCAATTTCAACTATACAATATTTTCTCTGAAATTAGATCTGAGAAAAGAAAAAAATTAAAAAGTATTGAGCCCTTCGTATTTTTTTAAAGAAAGTCGCACAATTTATCTCCACCAATAGCTCACTTTTCTATGTATTGAAAAGAATGTGAAAAATAAAAATTCAATATTTAAGATCAAAACTCGATGGAAAATCATCTATTTTGATTATCTCTATCGTATATCGATCATTTATCTTTTCTTCTTGCACTTTTAACATACGAATAAAAAAGATGCTTGAAAACTACAAAGAAACGACAGATGTCTTTAAAAAAACTCTTAGCATAATGGCTACGAAATAAAAATCTGAAACAGGATGAAACTATTGCTGCAAATTTTCGGAAAGCAAGCCACTTTTTGTACATTGAGGATACTTCGTCATAATTGCTTACTGCCGAGTCTCAACTTCAAGAAGGAAATACTACATCTGTATTTCAATTATATGTAAGTCACAAATGATCCCCGATAATCCTTTGAAGCAGTATGTCAGATTCACTAATTCGCTCTGGAATCTGTCGGTCACGGTCTTTCATAGGCCTTCAATTAATTAATTAGATAATTAGTTAATTAAAATGTCTATGTTGGTCTGTCAGGGGGGAATGGGTACTAATTTCTACTCGATATACTTCAAAACTCGTTTTAGATCATGATCTTAAATATTTTTCAATGACAATAAAAGGCACTTCATTTTATCAAGAATACACTCTCATTTAAAAATCTAATATACGACTGACTTTTCTAACAAACATATCAGTACGAGTCAATCGAGGATCACCGAATGCGTATCATTTACCACAAAGTGTCACCCTCAGATTCATCCCTAAATCATATCCCTATTTGTGTATAATAAAAAGAAAATTGTCCCTACTGGTTACCAAATAGGGATTTTTCAATTTAGGGATTTTTTGAATCTAAAATATGTCGTATCCATCATGATTGAACATCATGTTCTATCTCGTTGGAAAATTTTTTGCCATCGAAGCCAGGTAGTGCTACAAAAACAGCACTATCAGCACACAAATTATGGTCACCAAAATCCTAAAAGGCGACTCAATGTTATCTCTCTACTGATATTTCTCTATCTGATATATGTCTATCTGGTCCCCAGAATGTGTTTTCTGGTACGCTGATTTTCGTGGCACCAAGTGCCTTTGATGGCAAAATTTTTTTTCAGCAAGATAGAACATGATGTTCAATCATGATGGATACGACATTTCTTAGATTCAAGAAAAAATCCCTAAGTTGAAAAATCCCTAAATCAAAATCCCTATTTGGTCACCAGTAGAGATAATATTTTTTTTCTTATGTAAAAATAGGGGTATGATTTTGGGATGAATGTGGGGGTGACGATTTGTGCTAAATGATAACCAACCAGGATCATCATGTAGCCAGAGAGAGACAGCTCAGAAAATATAGCAGACAGTGTCAGATCAATGGAATAGAATAAGAGACAATCAAAGGTAGTCTAGAAAATAATCAGTGTGATGAACGAAAAGGAAAATATAGAAACAATGAGAAAATAGTTGGAATATATTCCAAATTTGCCTATGAAAGCTTCACATGTTACACAGATTAAATATATATGAAAGCATTTATAATCTATCGCTCAGTTCATCGTATAGCTTTCCTTTCGGAAAGGAAAGCGAATCTGTCACCCCTAAGTTGTACACGATGAAATAAGACGAGCAACGATCATCGTAAACGACCGCAGTGTTAGGTCATATTTCATCTTTTAGTCGTATACGATCGTAGGATTTCGACATGGATAATAGAAAAAACCGAAGTAGATCGTTAATGAATACAATTTTGAGTCGGAGATATAATTTTTAACTACTTGTTTGCTGAAGGATACAAGAGAAGTTGCCTGTTTATTTCATATTTACTTTAAAGAAATAGAAGAAAAAACAACGAGTCTTTATTATTAGTATCGAAAATTTTATTGTTATGTCCGTGATGAAAAAATTTGAAACAAGCAGAAAGATATTCATAGTTTAATCACGAGCAAAACTGAATTAGAATAAGAGTTAATGCGAACTAAATGTTCAACAATATGTTTGAAATAAACTCAAATTATAATAGTAAGACTTTTTTTATTGAACTACGACAACAATCGATTGAAAATGAGTTTATGCTGTAAGAAAAACTGATTCTTTTTTTCAATCTTTAGCTCAACGTTACATGAACAATAAAGGAAATACCCTGTAGAGAAGCTTCGATTTGATTGGTCGTCTTTGATTTAGTCAGCTATTTTGTTGAACTTTACCTTTGGTTGTTTTAATTAGGAGTGGGAAGTTGTCGCTGCCAGCCGACTACCACCCGATAACTTATAACGGAAGAAGTTACAGTGTACTTTTTACAAGGAGGAAACAGCTGATTATTGATTAGAAATGATTATCAGTGATTATCAGTGATTATCAGTGATTATCATATCTGATTAATAATCAGCTGTTTCCCTCTTGACGTTTTACTCGTAAATTCTTAAGAGAGAATGCATGAGAACCTCGAGAATGCTCATAACATGATTTTTACAA
>OENT01000432.1:0-117706 GCA_900239685.1 Rotaria macrura | reverse complement strand
AAACCAACTTTAGTCAACATGTAATAATGATTGCTCATTTTAATTGAATGGGATACAACCACAAATAGATGCAATAAGAAATCATTTTTAAGCATGTCTCGTGAAATGTTGGCATATAGTAAGCATTATTCATTGAGGGGGTTGATTTTGTCGATTGTTTGATTCTTCGTCTTCTTTCGTTTCTCCTTCGCCTTTTTTTCATGCGTTTTAATATTTGCATTAAGTGTATAAATGATGAATAACAGGGTACGAATATTCTTGTTTCTATTTCATGAATAAGCACAGTGCATTTCATTTTTGATTAGATCTCTCGTCTTGCTTTTAAGTTTTCGCTGTACACCATCTAGGTTATAAGGTATCCCAAAGATGAGTGGCAATTGATTGTACCTTAAATTACATACTAGAATCACATGACGTATAGGAATCCAATTCGAAAATACAGGTCCTACTAATATCATGATAGTTGTTATGCGATATCTCATTATGTTCTTAAAAGTTAGTAAGTTGACTAGAAAGCTAGCTGTTATACAGATTAGCTTTTGAAGAAAAATTTTAGGAAAAATAACTCGTGACAAATTACATGAATGAAATACAAGGGGGAAGCGGTGGATTATTGGGATTGCCAATCCCAAAAATCCGAAAGAAATCGGAAAATCCACCAGCAATGCCATCTTGTAAATGAAGGAATTTCGAGCTGAGATTTTTATCATATGTAGACCTCGTGGTTCTTAAAATATCCTAAAAGTTTTAATGTAAACGAATGTTTCCTTCGTAAGATAATCAACTTTCAAGAAAAAAAGAATTTTCTGACCGTGCTGTGAAATATGAGTATTCCTTGCGATCGCACTATCTTCAGGAGAAAATATCCGTTTACGCTGACACTTTCAGAATGTTCTAAGAATCACAAGATCTACGCATGATAAAAGTTTCAGCTCGAAATTCCATCATTTTCAAGAGGACATTGCTAGTGGATTTTGAAAATCGGAAAAGCCAAAAGAAATCAAAAAACTCCGAAATCTGCCGTTTCCCCCTTGATGAAATATTAAACCTTACTGTCTTGATCTTTTAGTCAAGCATCGATAGTTCTGTATCACACAAAGCCGAATTTCAATTGTGATAAGATTAGTCAGAAAAGTTGTCTAACGGTTGCATTTAATGCGAAAAGATTTTATCGATGAGCTATGAGATAAAAAGTTTTTGAAAAACTTTGATTCGATTGCTGTCAGATTGTAGCAGACTTTATTAGAACTATACTTATAACTAAATGAATAAGTAGAGTATTTAAAATGGAATAGTCTACATTCCGTCTAAGTTTCACGACATTATTGAATTCATCATGAACAATCCAATTGATTTATAAATCATCAAATGAGACGCAGTTTTTCTCTGTTTTTGTGATTTGTTTATTGACGTATTCAAGACAATGTAATAGATGATATTACCATCTCTCATTTCATTTTCGCCGATTATAAGAGACAAATCTTCAAATCATGATGCCATATCAATTTCTTTTATAAAATTTCCTCGAACATTACAATCCTCATCTGTACTTCAAACTGATTATGTAAGTACGTAGAAAAACAAATCTCTCATTACTTAACTTAATTCCATCACCTTAACATAAAAACAGCACAAGTCCCACGGCTCTTAATACATACTTATTCCAAACATTAATATTGTTTTCTTCGCATTTACATAGAACACTTTTCGTTAAGTCACAATTGATAAGGAAAAAAACATAAAAATGATTGGTACTTTTCTTTTCTTTGTATCCTACGCGAGTCTTCGAGGCTACTGAGCTAGCAAAAGCATAGAAACAGTAAAGTTCAATGCGTAAAAATGCGATAGCCATGAGTTTATTAAGACATGGACAACTGATTGACAAAATTCAAAAAATTCACCACGAAATAAATTACATAAAAATGTAGGAGAATCTAAAACCGTATTTATTGCTATAATTTAAAATCTTCCATCACCTTAAACGAAATAAACTACAAGCTTTAAACAAAATTTTCCAAATGTAATACTACAGCTAATAAAAAAAGAACATTTTGTTGACAATGAGAATCTTCTTCAGGTAAAATTCTTCATCTAGGATGCGAATTCCATTTTCAAAAAACAAAGAAAAAAAAACGATTCCATTCAATATATCCATTCATTTATTCTATATAGACAAGAAGAAAAAAATTAGTAAAAAAAACAAATAAGAAAAAATTTGACTAAGCATGATAAGCTTCAGCTATTCGTTTTAATTCTTCTAATTGTTGTTCAAGTAAACCGATATCTTTATCAATCGATTTCAATGTTGCATTCTTTGATATCCAAGTTTGTATCAGATCAGCTACAGATATAATCACTGATATACCAAGAATTTTTCCACTTAGTGTACCAGCTGTTTTAGCACCAGTTGCAAAAGCACCAGCCAATGACGGTAGTTGTGCAACTAATTCAGCCCACGTGCCTAAAGTAGAAGCTGCTTGAATGGCTTCAGCTAATTGTAAAAAATTGACGCCGGCCCTTGATACTGAATAACCAAGGGAATAAACTGTTACGAGCCATGCAGTGATATCTTTGATATTTGTTTCACAAATTTTCATCGCTAATGAATCTTCTCGTATCATTTCAACATATTTTTTTCGAAGATGTTTTTCAATGAAACTTTCTGTAATAGTAGTTCCTATAAGTCGGAAAAAAAGAGGCAGACAATTAAAGAAACACCAGTAAGAAAAAGAAAATGAACATACCAAGACTTGTTGCTGTACCAACAAGTAACACAGGAACGCCGACTGGTGGAAAAACAAAACATAACAATCCACCGACAATGGATGCTGAATTACCAACGGTATTAGAAATTTTACAATTTAAAGCATGTTTTGCCAAACGAGTTCGAAGATCTTTTAATCCTTGAATCGTTATTGCACGACGTTCAAGAAATTCTTTCAAGGGTTCAATCGACGGAGGTTTAATAACTACAGGTTCGTCTGGTTTTTGTTCATCAATCATTGTTTTATATTCTTCAAGTGATGGATATGTTTTGAACTTTGTTAATGCTTCCTTTAGTCGACTTTCTTCATCATCACCTGTTATGGTATAGTTATTAATGAGTGGAGATATATCTTCGGATGCTACATTGGAAGCTACCACATTAGAATTTCCTTGGTCACTTGATTTTGGTGGTAATGCAACAAGACCAGCACCAGCTAATGCTTCCATTGTTGAAGATTTTGGTTCGCTCAGATTTCTGGAAAAAAAAAGAATTTTTAAAGTCGAGTCTTTGACACTAACTATGCTTGCAGCTTACGTTTCGTCAGAATGTTTCTGCTTTATCTTGACGCCCTTTTTCGTTTTTATACCGAACATAAGAATTGATTGAATGGTGTAATGGATTCGTAAACTTCGTGATTATTTATGATGTTTTGTTTTCTTTCTCTCTTTTCATAAAAGTTTTTCTATTTCTTTGGCAGGCTGTATAATAATAATAATAACAATATATTAGTCATTGCGAAAATGGAACCTACGCTATCGCTACGAGCAACTCTATGCTTATGCTTGTGAGTGGGTGTTTCTCATATCCTTGCTGAGTCATACGATGTTTGAAAGAACAAGAAAAAAAACAGAATTACTTTTATCATCGTTCTTCTTTTCAAGGTGATGACAAATTAGTTATTGAATCATGACTAAGACAAAAAATTCGACTTAATATTGCATAATGCTTGCAAGCAATAATTGATCATAAAGAAAAATAACATTGAACATATCCAAAAAGTATTCTCAAAAGCTACCATAATGATGTAATGTGTTTACCAATAAGATCATGGGCGACAATAATAGTAGGAAAGGAAACATGTGTGTCAAGAAGTATATTTAAATAAATGAGAGATAAAACTTCTTTTTTAAGTTGCTGTTTGAATGAGTCGAAAAAGTGAGAATAATTAAAATCTATCCATGAATTAAATTACGTTATTGAACATTTTCAAATCTAAATGATTGTTTATCGTTCAAAGACTATTTCACATAAATCTTCGTTATTCTTCTGACAATAATATTATTATACGTTTTCAACCTACATATAGTTCAAAATTTTTCGAACTGCATTCTCATATACCATCATCGCCTTCGTTTAGTAATGTTTTTTTTTCCTTTAAAGAAACCTAACAAGCAACGCAAAAGTCTTTGGAAAAATTTCAAACATTGTTAGATCATGTAGTCGACTTTTGATTCAACTGATATTTTTCATGTTGAAAAGAGCAATGTCTGAACTTAGAATTTCGTATCGAACGTATTTTTCTAGGACAAAACTGGAAAGCAGAAAAAGTCCAAAAACCAAACAACAGTAAAAAAAATTCTTGCAACTTGCAAAAATCGGTATTCCAAAAACTTGTCGGATTCCATGAATCGAATTTTAACAAAAACGACACAAAAATGTAGGGCATCTAAAACTCTATCGATATCAGCTTTGTTAAAAATGTTTAGATCTGTTGCTGACTCTTTAATAAAATAATTTCAAAACAACACTTTTTCAATATAGTCTTTTTGCGAGAACCGCCCGTTTGCAATAATATCAGCCAGCATCTTCAGCAGCTATGCATGAATTCAATGCTTTTCGAATTAGCTGTTTGAAATATATCATATCTTAGAGACTTTACCGAAAAATAGCTCAAAAAACATTATTTTATCATTTCGGAATGGCTAGATAACGAGAGCGATAAAAATTTTCAATCTCGTTCAAAATAAGCAATAGATTCGCCTAAAAGGAAACGGCAAATTTAACTTCCAATACACCATTGAAAAGGGCATCCTCTATGCTACAAAAAACCTTTATTGTTTATTATTTTTCCATCCTCTTTCATTATAAAAAATTCAAATAATAATAGAAAATGATGCTGCTACATGGTGAAGTTGCAAACAATTTTTTAGTGGAGTTTAGTTTTTAAATTTTCCTGCTTCCCAGTTTTGTCCTAGAAAAATACGTTCAATACGAAATTCTAAGTTCAGACATTGCTCTTTTCAACATGAAAAATATCAGTTGAATTAAAAGTCGACTACATGATCTAACATTGTTTGACATTTCTCCAAAGACTTTTGTATCACTTTTTATACCAATTGATAGATTTCTATCAACACACGTTTACAAGTATTTCACTGTTCGTAAAATAATTAATATTCATTTTTAACTTTAATGAATACATGCTTCGATGATTACAAATCCAGAAGATTTGATTCGATAAATATTGATTGTACGTCATGTATCATCAATTCAATAATCATTCATATGACGATAAGAAGTAGGAGTTTTCTATTTTAATAGAATTGCACTAATTAATCGATAGTAGATCTCATTGAAAAACGAACATGAGACTCGATTAACACCTATGTAACCTATCTGTTTAAAAAGCACTCTTTCGAAGGTTCTGAACAGGAAACAACTGAAATATCAGCAAAAAAGATCAGAGCACATGTACTCAGATGCCTGCAACAAGTCAAAAAGCAGAATAGAACTAAATAAAAAAAATAGCTGGAAAAACTCGACATACCTTTTGAAATACAAGTTACTCTATTATAATAGTTTGCTGTTCTTTTTATGAAATCTGCTCCAAATCAATAGTATAATATTTTCAATATAACAGTGTAAACATTCAACAATACTCATCAGACATAGTTTTCAAACATAGTTTCAACATGATAAAAACATACTTTATAGATGAAACAAAAAATCATTCTACCGTGTATACTGTGTAAAACTTCATCTTGAGAAAAAATAGTAGAGATAGTTTTGTCGTTGTTGTCAGATTCTTGGATCCTATTCCGAGCACGTCTACAACTAGAGATAACCATAATCATTAGGCAAATGTTAATATAGTTACAATATGGCAGAATAAGTTATTCTGAGAATGATATCAAGAGTTGAGTTTGATATGAAAAAAAAAGAAGACGAGGAAGACTAATTAACAACGAACTGTTCTTGTCTATGTGGCTTTCGACTTAAGACAATATGAAAGAGTAAATTATTGATAAGAAGCCAAAGCTTGATAATAGTTTGGTCTTTTTAATCACAGAAGGAATTCAATCGCTGATCCATTTCACAGACTCAGTATAATAACGAATAATTTAATACAACAGTATGTAAAATCTTAATAGAATCAAATATTTAGTTGTTTTTTTTGACAAAGATTATTTTTATTTAATTTAAGTAGTTGCAAGTGTTTCACTCAATGAGCAACCGATAATAGAGAAAAGAAATTACTCGAATATTTTCTTTCAAATAAATAAGAACGAAATAAATATTGAATGATCAATAAATATATAAACTGGAAAAAAAATGATTGACAATCTTCTTTTTTCTTACATTGAATGATATTCGTGCTTCAACAACTTCCAATCCAATGTCGTTCAGATGTCATGCTCCCAGAAAACTAGAAATGCTGGACACTGTTTGGTCTGATTCTCGTTCCATGTTGCTATTCTAAGAATAGAAAACCTTAACTATCCGTAATAATGAAAAAGCCAAGTCTTGTTTTCAATCAAGTTTTCATTCGAAAGAACTACTAATAATCAGCAGCCTACTGTTTGCTCAAATACTACTGATATCATCGATGCGACATAGAATACAGTACGTGTGACAATATCGTTTGTTTTATATGACACTCGATCATATCTCTGTGCTGTGCATAACGAATTCATTAGTGAAACCGAACTAATGTAGCATATGTCCAGTACACTTTTGATTACATACCTTGTATAAACTCCTGTCGACTTTAATTTTACAATTATTGAAAGAAAGTTTTCAATCTCAAAAAATCATTGATTACATGGTAGATTCTACTTCAGAATACATGATCGTCATCAAAAACATTGAGTTAGGACGGATGTACTCATAATTATAGAAAGTGTATTCGTCGATGGATGATTATTTGTCGTATATGTATTCAAATTTTATGTCTCTGAATATCAAGTTTGTATTCTATTCGAGTTAAATTAGAAATAAAACGATTCTCTCCTGATAAAAATTCAAGCTATTTTTCAGTGTGCTGCTACAATGTTACTTCTTATAATTAGTTTACGAAATCAAAGACAACCTCATTTTGCTCGTATTCGATTCATATAACAGTTAACCACATGTCAGTTGTTATTCTTTTGTTTTGCATCTAGGTAGTCATCATTATTCAAGGTAAATGACAACATGTATGCACGTTGAAAGATAAAATTCAACGGCAACAAGCCATCACAATCATTCATTGCAATGTCTAAACACCTGCTGTAATCGATTTGTATGTTGCTCATGATTATATTCTTTGAATCACGTATATACTCACTTGCATAGTTATGCGAAATAATTACACTGATTCATTGCAAAAATTATGATTCGTAAATTTTCTTTTTTTCTCTCTCGATATACTAGGAAAATGCTATGTGCATTTTGTTTGTTGATGAAAAACAACAGAAAGTAAGAGAGCCTTCAGCACGAGTCATTTATTACCTTTATAAATCTTTGACTGACCTCCCCTATGTTTTTCTCTCTACGCTAGCACATTATCTTCGTTGATTGCTGACAAATATCATGTTTTTTTTTTCAACGAGAACGAATGAAATTACAAGTTGAAAAAGGAATGTACGAGAGAAACAGAAAGAAAAAGAAAACAGAGTGGGAGTGAAGATTTAAGTATATATAATAGAAAATGCTTTGCATTTTTCAAAAGATATTAACATTATTAAGAAACTAAGCAGAGATGTCTTCAAACCAAAGACCATCGAATAATGGCAGTGCTTCTCCATCGACGTATCGTGTCAATTATTCAGAATATGTAGCCGAGTTAGTATCAGCATATTTCTTGTTTTTTTCTTTGTTGATTTTTCTCTAGCAAAACCTGTAAATCAGATCAACAGACATAATAAAAAAATTTGAATACCAATCGACCTAGTGGTATTTTATGTTCTGTACTCAACGAGTAGTTAAATAGCAGAACACAAACCCTGAATAAATACAAAAAAAAACACATTTATTTTATTCATTGAATCTAGTTCCTTCTTTTTATTATTCTTTTTCAGCATTACGGGTAGTCCAAAGCCAGTTCGTAAATTAGCAACAACAGGTATTGGATATCATATAAAACCACTAACTAATCCTTTTCCAAATCAAACAAATTCATCACCACAACACACAGGTGTCATGCCGCAATATGGTGGTAGTGCTGAAAAGTGTGCTCGATGTTCTAAAAATGTTTATTTAGCTGAAAGAAAAGTTGGAGCTGGCAGAGTATGTATTTCATTGGCATATGAAATATATATCAATATCTGTTTCATATGTTTGTGTTTAGGCATTTCATATTAGTTGCTTTAATTGTCATTCGTGTAAAAGAAAATTAGATGCTTCAACACTATCTGAACACAAAGGTGAAATTTATTGTAAGCCATGTTATACAAAGCACTACGGTTCACATGGATTGGCTCATGGTGTAACAATGTCTACTGAAAGATCAAGCCCACGTGAAAGTCGTAGTACACGACGTTCATCCGTTGGTGACGATCTTGATCCAATACATGTACCTTATGAACCAACAAGACCACGAGCAAGTTCTACTGAACGTATATTTCATGATGATAATAATAGAAGTTCGTCAAAAGATGATTTCTCACGAAAATATCCACCACGTGACGATATTTCAACAGGAAGACATTCACCAATTAACACAGGCAGTGATGGCGTTCGTGCTATGGTCGACACGAAATATCAAAGACCAGTTAGTCCAATAACAAATACAAACACTGATCCTGGTCGATCGACTTATATTGGAGAGACTGATCGAAATAAATTTATACACGAAGGTGAAAAACTACCGTATAGTGGTGGAGCATCGAACATTATTGATATACCCGTTGTTATACAAAATAAACGATCAGATTCTATTATCGACAAAGTCGATACACCGCTAGATCCTACAAAGGATAATCGACGAAGTCGAAGTCCTTCGATAGCATCGACCGATTCCTATCAACGACAGACTAGTCGAGAACGACAAGTTGATATTAGAGGTAAGAGAAAGTTTTTTTAATTTTTTTTTGAATATTTATCTCCTATGTCTTATCAATCTTTCTTATCTGCAGGTGACTATTCGCGTATGAATATAAATACGGACAATCGAAGATCTTCAAATGATAATTCAATAAAACCGATCGTTCCTGATAGTTCACCAATAAAAGTAGACTACTATAATTCATCATCATCATCATATGATAATCAATATAGAAGTAGTACATCGAATTCAACTGTTAATGATCGACGTTCACCATCACCTCAACGTACCAGAGATCGACCAGCACCAGGTTTACATGACTTCATCTCGCGAACGAATCTTGCTGGAAATATATCTCCAGCATCAAATAAAAAATTCTCAGCAGTTGATGCCATCGTTGCTGACGCACGTAAGAAAAATACTCAAGATGATGACGATGATTTTGATAATTAAATGTCATTATGCTTATAAATATATATATGGTAAAACAAAACAAACAAGCGAATCAAACATTTTTTTTTCATTGTGTTTTATTGGTACATTGCTTTTTACAAATAAAATTTTTTTTTGTAGTTGCTTGCTCTATGTTCTTGTTCTTATTATTGTCACTACTAAAAAGCATAGAGAGAGAATAAAAAATAGGACAGCAGTAGGTAAAGAAAAGTATCAATATAGATGTTTTCCATTGAGATATTTTCGCATTTAGTCATCTGTTTTTATTCGTTTGTTGTAGTTTTTTGTTTTGTTTCATTAGCATCAAAACAATACATACAAACACATAGACAGAAACGTACAATGAAAAAAAAACGTAAATGAAACATAAGCGGAAGAAACATACTCATAAATGTGCATGGTATTTTTTTTTGTTATTTATTTCGGGCACAATCGAAACTTTTGTACAGAATAATAATAAGGAAAAAATGAGAATTAGAATATATCCTTTTCATTTTTCTTTTTCCTAATCGTTTTACTATTTGAACAAAGTGTATTACGATGCAGTCGTTGATGATAAATCAGATTGTAATTGAGAATTGATGATGGACTGCGTTGAGGAAGAAAGAACATTTTCTGAATTATTAGTATTATTATTATTATTATTGACATTTTTTTCAATAGTTGTTGTTATATGATGACCTTGCTTGGCTAAGAGTGCACGTAAAATAGCACTAAAATCAATTGCATTTGTCGATGATGTTGAAGGATCAATCGATGAATCCGACGAAGAACATTTCATTTTTTGCTGATGTTCAAGAAGTAAGCGATTAAGAACTTGAACTGAAGGTAAACAAGTTTGTTGATGTGATGGTTGTTCGATTTGAGGTTGAGTATTTACTGTTGATTTTGTATTTGAAATCGATGATGATTTACGTTTATGCGCATTGTCTATAGATGATGAATTTGTTGATTCATGTCGTATAAAATATGAATGATCATGGTAAACAATAAATGCTGGAGAATCAGGATCAATTTTTATATAGATTGGTAGAGATGTATTTGAATGACGTGCCTGAAAAAATTGATTCGTAAAAGATGAACAGTTTTTTTTGTATAATTCTAATTGTGAACAAACTTTTTAATTCAAATTATTTAATTTTTTTTCGAATTTTTAGTGACTCTCACAATTTCATAAAACGAGTGAACTTACTTGACTCCAAGAGTAAGTTTAAGATTCTGAAGCAAGTAGATAGAGTTATGAGCTTCTAACCTTTTCAAATAAATATTCATATTCATTCAATCAGACTTGATATCTCATGCAATGGAATACTCCTATTATCTGATCATCATAGATTTCGTGATGCATATTCTGTAATTGGAAAACTATTTTAGTTATGACAATAAGAAAATGTCGGTCAAAATAATATCAAACTTCTCTCTTGCTCTTTTACTATTATATGTTTAATCATTAATAACTATTGATTGATCGATTTCCTGTGTTTTGAACAAGTGAGAACCACTCGATAGATGAAATTTTGCTATGCATCTGTTCTTGATACTTGCGCATAACTCAAGTCAAACTGATGCATATTCATGTAATGAGAATTCTTTTCTCAAAAGATCAAATACGATATTTGTAAAAGAATTTCGTTTTTTACTCGGTGTAGAGTGAAATAAATTCTTCTCTAGAAAATATTCCATGTATTCTACGACTACGATTAGGAATTCAAATCCTTTTTTTTCTTATTAAAAATGGAATTTCCTACGAAATTTAAATAACAGTACAACGAGTAGGTCACTTCTGATCAGGGCTGCCAACTGTACCCCATTTTGGGGTATAGTACCCTATTTCACCATTTTGTACCCAAGAAAATTTGATACCCCATTAGAGTGTTTAAGTGTGCAGTGTGATTAACGAACCTTCTAACGAAAATAACTTATGTTTTTCACTAGAGTTGCCTCATTTCTATAATATGAAGACATCTAAAACTAAATTTATTGATAAAGAACTGATCAGCAGATATTAGTATCCATTTTGTTTAATTTCATATTGAAGTATTCGGCTTTACACACTATTTTCACTATGAACAATGAAATAAATTTTACTAAATTTTTCTCATTTCTCGTTCCCCATTGCTTCATTACCTTTTCCGATTAAATTTGACGAGTACATAGTTCTTTTTGTCTCAGAAGTAAATCTAGTTTTAGATTTTCGCTTCAATAAATTTGATGATACTATCCGCATGGAATTGAACAAGGGTTATGAAATTGAAATTTCAGATGATTCAGAAGCCACAACAGGCGAAGAATCTCTTAGTTTTCAGGACAATCCAGTTTAACTTATAAATTAACTAGTATAATGTTTTTTGAGAGAAAAAGAACAATAAAGCTAATCTAATTATAAAACTAGTGAAATATTGAGTTGCTTTCTACAATAGAAGTTTAATTTCATCGGGTTTCTCAATCGAATTCTCCGTTTTAGCGTGAGATATAATGTGCCCCAATGATGTACCCCATTCAATAAAGGAATATACCTCATTTGGACTTTCATAAACCCATTCGAAAAATAAGAAATGGCAGCCCTGCTTCTGATTGATTTTACTTTATTATAAAAAGATAATTTTGTAAAGGATCTTACGTTGCCAATAGAAACTCTTGAGTGATCATGAAAGGTATAGTTTAAAATGGTCTGCTTTCATTTTTGCAAAGATTATTTTTAATTTTCTAGTTAAAAATGAAGCTTGTTAGAATTCACTAAGCTCAAGTGAAATTAAAAATAAAGGCTTATAGTCGTAAGACAACCGGTGGGTCTTGAAAACTACTTGAAGAATTTTCAATACAAACGTTCGCACTATTATCTATTATTAACTTACGCGTTTTGAATTTGGCAATGGCATGTACTCAGTTTCATCACCATCATCATCATCGCTTAATCCAGCTAATTGTCGATAGTTTTTTCTCGGTCTTGTATTATTATTTTTATCACGTGTAACTGCTGTTGACGTTGATTCATTTAAACGTCGTTTAAGTGGATTATCTCGATAATGATTAAGATCATCAATATCGTCATCAAGCTGTGGTGTTATAGGTTGATATTCAGACCAACATTCTTTAAAATAACGAAGAAGTCGATTAGCTAGTCGTCCCAAAACTAAATATAAAACATGAGATTAGATCAAAAACCAACATTGATGCAATTAATATCCATCTTACTGCTTCGTTTGCCATTATACTGTTCACAATTAGCAACCATTAATTCAATATCTCGCACGAATTCAGCTGAATTATTAACATAAACTTTATTGATTATTTTTTGTTGGATTGTCGAAAGATCCATTGGATTCTACACAAAAAAATTGCATTTAAAAGAAAGAACTGTATGTTATTATTCGACTCCTTCTTCAGACTCCGTTGGCATTGAAGGCTCAACATTTACTATCAATAATAAAATTGTATGAGGACTTACTTATTAAATTCAAATATCAGTCTGAAAAACATGATTCATTCATGAGATATTCAACAAGCATCGCTTAAACATATCTTAATAAACAATCATGTCATTATTGAGATACTTTTGTATTGTAATAATGATAATACAATGTCAAAAGAGCTTAACGTGTTGGAAGAAAAAAAAAGCCAGATGTTTAAAGGGATTTAGTACGAATTGGAAGTGTGTTGCTTAAAATATTTCTCGAATTAATTGTTTTACATTCTTGTAAAATTGTTTTGTATCAGTATTTATTAAATCATTCGAATTATTTTATTTTCTGGGAGAATCGAATTTGCAATCAGAAAATCACTTGAAGACATGATTGATAATATTCTTCTTCGAGTACACTCACACTATATGTACGAGAATGATTGCAAAGGAAATGAAAAGAATTCAACATCGAATGTTCTGTTTGTATGAAAAGAGTACATAAATATTGCCCTTCATTTAAGACTACCTCGAGCTCTCTGCTTCTTTGTAAGTCGAGCTTCTACTAAAGTCAATAATTGGACGTTATGTCAACTAAAGATATTGTTCAGTTTGATGCATCGAACTGAGGTGTTTACGAGATTCATGATGCCTAAGCATAGTCAATCTCAAAAAACAGTATCATGCTCTTGAAGTAAAGGATAGTATCATTTTTTGATGCAAGTGAAAAACCTCATTCACTTATTATACGTCTTCTTAATTTTCAATAAAATATATCACTTGTTACACATAGTTATGTTCACGTGTAAATTCAATATTAAAATAGAGAAATGTTGAATTTAGTTGAAACACTTTTTGAATATGACAATTATCATTAGAAGTATTTGCTTCGAGAAAATTTTTCTAGTAATAAAACCATGAGCCACCTGTGGAAATTATTATATATGAATCCTTTTAAATTTCTTTCTGGTATGTTCGTCACTTTTATATGAGCTGAAGCAGCAACCACCGATTACAACAGTACCGTCGTAACTCTTCTATGGTGAGAATATGAACATTATGTCTTTCTTCAAGAAATAGTTTTTATTTCATCCAAAGAAACATTGACATCTCTCATTTTCTGGAATCTCGAACTAACAATCGGAATACGAGAGGAATTCTTCAGAAGAAAAAAACAGATTTTGAATTGATCTATACTTAAGTTCTTACTTCAACTATTGTGAAATAATTAGGTGCAAGTTCTTCAGTAACAGGTTCAAGAAATGGCCAACTGTTCTCATTTGTTCTTAGTAAAGTCACTACTGGAAATAGAAAACAATATATTATTTGAAAGTTCAGAATAGTGATCATTTTTCATACCTTTTTGATGTATATCACTGGTATCAATTGGATTACTACTTTCATCAAAGAATGTTGATGATGTATTGCTATTTTCTGAAAATTCTGAACCATCGGCTATTCCTGTTAATGATCCAACAGCAGCACGTCGTCGAATACGGCCAGCTCGTTCTAAAAATGAATTAGGAAAATTGAATGTAAATCGAACAAGAAAGCAACGCCTAGTCTATTGAACCTTCTCTTCGTTTAACACGTTCATGACGTTCTAAACGTTCTTTTTCTTTAGCAATCGTTTCTTCTTGTCGTCGTTTATATTCGAGAAATTTTTCATGTCGTGCTTTTTGTTCTTGTGTGATTTCTTCTAGTTCTATACGTTGTTGTCGTTTAGCTTCAAGACGTGTGGATGAACGTTTCGGTTCATATGATGTCCATCGACGTTGTCGATCACGTTCTTTACGCGCATAAATATCAGGCAAATCAGCATTCAAAGCCACTAAACGTTCTAATAATTTCCGATCTTTACAACTTGAATTTTTCTTTGAACATAATTTACGAAAATTTTCTATATACGCATTCCATTCATCTAATGTACGACAGATACACTCCCATGTTGATGTTCTAAATATTTAATTGAACCCAATTCATATTTAAGTCTTTAACACGATAAAGTCGAATTACAAATCAGGTGATCGTTAAAATTGTATACGTTTTATCAATGATGTTAACTTTTGTATATCGAAATGTTGCTAGAGTCGAAGTGAAATATGATGTTTACATATGAAAAAAAGCTACTAAACACTCGATCAGAAATTTTTAAGAACATCTTCATACAAATCAAGTCTGAATATTGATTCGATTGAGTACATGAAAATTTTCGATCTGATAGTTAGGTACACAGTGAAACACTAAACTGTGCATTTCAAGACTTAAGAGATCAGAACCTACAGTGTTCATGACGTTTTTCTTAAGTCTATGTTGAAAATTGCTTCGAAGATATCATACTTGTTTTTTTGAAAAAAGCATGTGTCAGATATTTCTCAAATCATCTAGATCCTGATTATATATATATATATAGGAATGGCGTCATCTAGTCGAGTCTTGTTTTTAGACGAATAAATGTCTAGTCTTATCGGATTGGGTCAATCGTACAGTCCCATACTATTAATTTCGAATACATTGATCTATGTTATTTTTTTTTTGCAATTTGAGTGACCAGTTTTATTAACCCATAATCCTCCTATTTCAAATTATGAACAACTTATTGTTATGCAAGAATGAATGCCATCATGTGTAAATCATTACTGATCCTTACGTGTTGAAATATTCTTATAGTTGGAGATTACACTGATGACACGAAAGACTACGTATTCGTGTACTTATTTGTCTTGGATACACTATATTAAATATTCATCGGTATTATAGCGTGCAATTCTATCTTTGATTTCGATCCTTTAGCATCACTAACCCTTGTCTCATGGCTATATTTAGCGAGAAAAAAAATGACGGAATCTAACTTACTCAACATCCTTTTTATTTGACGAACTACAATAAAGACGAGTATCACCAAAATACCATAATGTATTTCCACGTGAATCTTCTCCGAATGGTTCGAAACGCAATGAATCAGCTGGCATGCTCTAGGAAGAATATGATAGCTAAACAATTTTAGAATATTAACTTGACTTATCATCTTACTTCAGTAACTTGTTCAATGTCGGGTCGATCTAATCGCGCATCACATAAAGCGCGAAGTACTGTCACTTTCTCGAAAATTCCCATTTCTTTCCAATCCGTTGTTGATATCGTATCAACAGATATAGTCATAACAGATGATGGAATAGACAAGACAATATTAAGACCACATCGCTTAAGTACATTACTTAACATAAGAAACATATTACTTGAACTAGAGAAAAAATAAAAACAGTATAAATTTGTTTATCCATTTCAGAAAATTTCATTCACTTGACATGTAAACGTGTCAATCCGGATAATAATGAAATGAGTAGTTCTTGAAGGAATGGATGAATTTCATCGGGATTATCGGATAATAGAGCATCTTCCAATTCCTTAAATAAATAATATGAAACAAAAGGTTTTATTTCTTCTATCGTTTTAATTAACCTCTTGGTGAAAATCGAAGAGTTGAAAAGCATCACAAAATATTCGTGCGTACAATGATATGTATGGAATTTGCCAACTGTTTTGCAATGCTAGAATAATAAAATTTAAAAACAAATAAGTAAACAAACAATTTAAGACAAATTTTGTTTACTTACTCTTTTGTATATTCGATAGTTGTGTATCGGGCCATTCAGATGACATCACCCTGATTTTTGTTTACTTCGAAAAGAAAAAAAACAACAAAAACATCATTGTGTGACTCATTATCATATTACAGCTGACCGATATACATATATATGCATACGAATGTTCTTAGACAAGTTAAGATGACTCATTTTATTTTTTGAGGTTTTCATTTTTCATTTGAATGATTTGATCATTAGTTTTAACTTTTTTTCCAGATAGCAGAAAAGGTCAGAATGGATATCCTTTTTTTAACGAAATGCAATAAGAACGTTTTTTCCCGCTTGCTGTGAAAAGTTGCGATAGTCTCAGTCTAACTTTTGTATTAAAGATACACTTGTCATTGCACATCTCGATTAAGGCTTTCTTTAGAATTGTACTTTTCTCAATGAGAGAAAGCGTATATTACAATATCACAAGCAATGCTAATCATGGTGCACATGACGTCATACGTTTCGGCTGTTTTTTTTCTTCTTTTCTCCTTCTGTTTATAATTAGCCAATGATATATTTTAAAAAAACAAAACAAAAAATAATCTATTATGTTTATTTCTATATTTTAAAATCAATGAATATATGTATTAAAGAGAATTTTTCATGAAATTGAATGCAAAAACACTTGTTTTTCTTATAAGAGGCCGCCACAATCACTTATAATCTATATAGTAGCAATTGCTACTTGGTTGAGTTTGTTTGTTGGTTTTTTTGATTGTTATATAAAAAAAATAAAGGATTTCATTGAAATATAAATCATGCTATCAAGTTTTACGAATCTATCACGCGTTGGTGAGTAGAAAAATAATTTTCAGATGTTTGTTTTCATGAATTCTCCTTTTTGTTGCATTTGCTTACGAAAGGTATTCCACGATTAATAATAACTCGATCGATTTTTTTTCGCGATAAAAAATCTACTAGTCATCCACCAGAACCTTTCAAAAGTTCGATACCACCTTATCTTGAAAAACAACAACAAAAAGCACTTGACGAGTATAAAGCTAATGAAGATCCATCTCTTAAATGCTATGGTAAACTTTGTTTTTATTTTAATCAACGAATGCACTACACGTCATTATTTGAATATTAGTCAATGTCAGTGATCCATTACCATCTCTGGATATGTATCAAACATCGAAACGTGGTGTGCAAGTACTTATTTGGACGGATATGCTTAAAGGTTGATTATGAATTTTTCATAGAGATTTAGAGTTTTTCATTCATTTATTGCTATTAGGTATTATGATTGCTCTCGGTTGGCTTTTACGTGAACCAACGACAATCAATTACCCATTTGAGAAAGGTCCACTTTCTCCAGTAAGAACTTGTGTTATAAATTTTCTCATTAAATTAGAGCATTAATGACATCTGTATCTTGTAGAGATTTCGTGGTGAACATGCTCTTCGCCGTTATACATCAGGAGAGGAACGTTGTATTGCATGCAAATTATGCGAAGCTATTTGTCCTGCTCAAGTAAGTTTTGAAACTCGTAACGGAAATCATTGAAGACTAGCTTCGTAAGACAGTGATCATGGTTCACAAGACAATGTTTTGATTGAAATATACAATGTTTCGATAACCATCATGTAATAGTATTCGAAGGAAAGAATAATGCAGAGATTGACCAAAACAAAACAAGAATTTGGATTCCCTAAATTTCCCTAAAAATGTAATAACAAGTTTATCAATTTATATTTCGTTGTCAACGTTCGAGAGTATAATAGTAATAATAAAATTGAAAATAGTGTTTCTGACTGGAGATTTTTAATTTTGCATAGAATCCACAGGGTTAAGATGAATCATATGATTTCATTGGAAATGAAAGTATCATTGTTAAGCAGTCTTCAAAGATTGAGTCATTCACATTAGAGAATTTCAGATACGAAATAATAGCAGAAAGAAGTCTAGTCGTTGTACTAATGTACTCTCGATTAACTTTCCGTGATAGTTTAATTAACAGAAAGCAGATTCACTTTAGTCGAATACTTTTTTATCTTACGAGACTACATATTTCAATGAGAGAGAACATGTTTCACCTTGCATATTCATACTTGATGAGTCAGATTTCGACTGATATTTTCTATTGGAATAATCAAACTTTGATGATGATCTATATTGATTTAGATGGAGATGACGTTGTTGTTTTTGTTTGAACGAACTATTAATGCATGTAATTATTTTAGGCTATTACAATTGAAGCTGAAGAACGAGAAGATGGCAGTCGTCGTACAACACGGTACGATATTGATATGACAAAATGTATCTATTGTGGTTTTTGTCAAGAAGCATGTCCTGTTGATGCTATCGTTGAGGTAACAAGACGTTTTTCTATAGTCTATATGAATGTCTTTTTTTTTTAATAATTATAAATGAAATTTCAGGGTCCTAATTTTGAATATTCAACAGAAACACGTGAAGAATTACTTTACAATAAAGAAAAACTACTTCAAAATGGCGATAGATGGGAAGCTGAAATAGCTGCTAATATTCAAGCTGATTATCTTTATCGATAAACATTTATGATTGACAATGAGTTCTTTTCTCATTTTTTTTTGTCTTGTGTATAAATGAATCTACATTTGTCCAACCTGAAGAATAAGAAACGTAGCAACCATTAATAAAAACAAAAAAGACTAAATCCTAGCATGTTATAATCCTATTTTAGATTTAATCTAATTTATAACAAAAAGAACAATAGAGATGAGTAAAACTAGTGAAACATTTACTGATCGTTGGTTACCAACATTGAATCCAAAAATATTGAAATTCCTGAAAAGAAAGAAATTCAATAAAATGACACCAGTACAGGTAGTTTAATAGACAGCTGAAAAGGAATCGTCTTAGATAAAATCAAAAATAAAATACAATGAATTATTCAATCTAGGCTATAACAATACCGTTATTTCTTCAACATAAAGATGTTTGTGTCGAAGCTGTCACTGGCAGTGGAAAAACTCTTGCATTTATTGTGCCAATACTTGAAATGCTTTTGAAAAAATATACGAACGATAATCGCTTTGATAAATATCATATACATTCATTGATTATATCACCAACACGTGAATTAGCGCAACAAACATTTGATATCACAAATGAATTCATACAATCATTTAATGACGAAAAACATTTCTCATGTATTCTATTGGTCGGTGGTACAAAACATGAACATGATGTCGTGCAATTTCAAAAGAATGGTGGAACAATTATTATTGCAACACCAGGTCGTTTTGAAGAATTACTTAAAATTAAAAATAATACATTCAATCTTATTTTAAATCTGAAAAGTCTTGTAAGTATTTTTTGTTGTTAGTTTTAATGAAAAGTAATTTTGAAGAGTATGAAACATTGCTTTTCTCTTTTACTCATTAGGAAATGCTCATTTTGGATGAAGCTGATCGTTTATTAGACTTGGGATTTTTAACAAGGTAAACTATGTCAAATTTAAATTAGTTATAGTTAACCAGATTAGTTAGAGCCGCGAACGATAACTATTTACATGATTGATTTATAATTAAAATCTAAAAACAAAAGAGATATAGTCGTAGTTACTAATTATAGGATGATTCAGATTCGAAAACAAGTTTCTACTTAACTCTTCACGGCGGTACAGATGAAATGTTATTGGTATAAGATGCTTGACTTAGGATATATTTCATAAGGTAAGGCATCAAATCATCCTACAGCGCTTAGAATTTTCATGATTCTCTGATAATGTCTCCTTCTCGAACGATATCATTTAAATCGAAGTACTTATCAAAGTGTATAAACACTCCATTAGTGAAACTGGCCACATAAACTTACCAATCTAATTATTAAAAATTTGATGATACTTCAAACCGTTGATTTGTTTTACTTTTGATCATCATAACATATCCTGAATCACTCGCCAAACCAGAAAAAATCGAGAATAGATTCGTTCTATGTAACAAAACTCTAGAATATGTTTCATTTCTCTTGTAGTAAATTTTTCGTGAAGATGATCATATTTTTCCCATGACTTGGAATGTTTTATACGTAGATATACTTTACTCTAGTTAACATAAAGATTTTCTTAAATTCCTGAAGACAAAGACACTATTTTTCAATGATCCAACATGCTGTCGAGAGACAAAATAAAAGAGAAGAATGATACTCTTTAGAAATGGTATACTTAATACTCTTACTCGATCAGACATAGAGTCTTGGAAATTTAGGAGTCAATTTGATGGTTACTATGATCTTTGAGTCACATAAAAGAAAAGATAGTAGTCGAAATTTCGAATACATCTGACGAAGTACCCATAAAAATTCTGCACCAATTCTTGGTGTTCCTAAATTACCCAGAAGTATGCCTGTTCTTTCAAAGATCGTAGCATTCATATCAAGTAACATCGCATTATTCTTCGATATTCATCATATAAAAGAACAACCATAAGTGTATGTATCATGTGTCTGTTTTAGTTTAAATACTATCTTTGATGCACTTCCGAAACAAAGACGAACCGGCTTATTTTCAGCAACCCAAACCGATGAATTACAAAAATTGATACGTGCTGGTCTTCGAAATCCTGTACGAATAACTGTGAAACAAACTGGTTCAGGTGCTGATCAACGTACTCCGTCAACATTGAAAAATTTTTACATGGTAATCTTTTATCTAAATGTTCATCGAAAATTTCTCAAAAACTACATTCGTGTTCGTCTTTTTTTTTCTCTCCGTCAGATTTGTGAACCTAACGAAAAATTAAGTCAGTTAATTCATTTTATCAATGAACAACGTCCAGCTAAGATAATGATATTTTTTTCGACATGCGCTTGTGTTCAATATTTTACAAGTGTACTTAAACATATTTTTCATTCATCGACATCAACAAAAGTTTTTGCCATTCATCGAAAATTACGTAATAAACGTACTACCGTTATTGATCAATTTCGTTCAGAAACATCAACAACAACAACAACAATTCTTCTATGTACAGATATCGTAGCACGTGGTATTGATCTACCTGATGTGGATTGGGTTATTCAATTTGATCCACCAACAACAGTTGTACAATTCGTTCATCGGTAAATTAGAATTTGTTCACAATAAAATTTATTAAATTGATTATAGTTGTGGTCGAACAGCTCGTCTTGGTCGACTTGGAAATGCACTGCTAATGCTTCTACCTAATGAAGCTGCATATGTTAATTTTCTTCTTAATAGTCAAAAAGTACCATTGTGTGAAATGACAACACCAGATCTGGCAACAATTGAAAATGTTGTACCGATTGTACGACAATTAGCAACAAACGATAAGTAAGTTATATTCAAAACAATAAAATAATTAGATTCATTTCTCAACATGAATGTTTCTAGTCAGTATTTTAAATCTATTTTTCGAGCATAGAAATAAATAAGAGAATGAGTTCTGTAATTGATAAATCATGTGCAATTTGAGACGATACGAACTTCAGGGTACTGTGAGAACTTTTAATTGCATGAACATGTTATATCACATATGTACTAGAGGTTCAAGATTGTGTTTCTTTTTTTTTCTTCTAAATGAATGATGACATTGAACATCAGTTGATCTTGTTTAATAAGATTCATTTAAAAAATCAAACTTCAACGTAGAATACTTCGAAAATAATATGATAATGATACGAAATTCTCCGTTGAATATCTATGGAAAATTTTGGTTAACACACTCACCGTTGAAAAGTGACATATCATTCAGCATATTCTTGATCATTCTATTGATTTTGTTTGTTAGAATTTCTAAAAATCATTAGAAGAAATGATTCTGCTGAAAATTGAAACACTGCTATGTTCAGTTTCACTTTAGTTCTGATTAAAATCTGTTATGAGTACATGCATATATTTTGAAATAGAATTAAATTTAAAATTCGAACGGTAAATTCAACTCTCATCTGAGCAATAATTGTTCGCAAGTGTATGTATCGACTGTTCTTCTTTTATTGCTCTTAATCTGTAACATTATCAGAAGCAGTTACAGTACATTTTTTTATTATCATTTAGTGCTTCTATGACTTGTACGAATAATGACACACCTCTCAATCATAATCTTTCTATTGTAGAGTGTGCCGTTATATAACCATTATAGAAAAAATATACACACTACACTTGAAGAAATATTTAAAGAAAAAAGATTGCATATGTGTACCAATGAATAAGAGTAATACGAAATGTACATATGAGAGAGTTTCACACATAAAACTATGTAAGCTCAAAAGTAGAACATGTAATCAAAGTGCTAACCAGAACTATTTGTTTCCCGATGACTATACATGAATTCTTTTATTTTACTTTAATAGAGCTATTTATGATCGATCGAAACAAGCATTTGTTTCCTTTGTTCAAGCTTACGCCAAACATGAATGCTCACTTCTCTTACGTTTAAAAGAACTTGATCTATGTGCATTGGCTGAAGGTGCATTCGCACTTGTTCATTTACCAAAAATGCCCGAATTAAGAAATCGTGATACATCAAATTTTCATCAACATAGTCAAACGATTGATTATGAAGCAATACCATACAAGTACATATTCTCAATTAAAATTTTTTTCTAAATTAATCTTGATTTTCCTGTTTCATAGAGATAAAAGTTTAGCAATAAAACGAAAAATGGAAAAAGAAGATCCAACTATGAAGTTAAAGAAACGTATCAAAGTAAAACTAGACATTCATCTGTAATCGATGCATTTGATGATCTTGTTTATATTTTCATAGACAGTTCCATTTTCGATAAAAAAAGAGAAAACTCTTAAAAAACGTTTGAAACGCATGCGTCGTGAACAAGCAGAGAATGAACGAATAATTGGTGCTGAAAATGATCGTGCCGAAACTGAAAAAAACATAGATGATATTGCAAAAGAATATAGTAAATTAAAGAAACAACGACGATTACAAAGATACAATGTAAGAATACTTTGTTTTGTTTAATATCCTGATAAATCAACATATCGTAGTCGATATTTATTTATGTTATTGAAAAAACTGTTTATTGGTCTTGTTCTGTTCAACTATATGGATATTTATTCCTATTTCGCTAAACAAATGTAGATGAAGAACAAACTACCTTCTTAGACTGACATGTTGTTCATAGCTCATGTAATCTTCCACACCTACAAAGTATATCCATACAGATGGACAGAGAATGAAAAGACATTGAACATCTCGTATGACGAAATATGACAATTTAAAGATCAGTTTGCTTGAAGTATCACAAATTGTGTTCGATTGTATCATGAATTTAATTATTGTTTACAAGAACTTTCAGTTGCATATATCCTCATAGCTTTCAAGTTTGAACGTGCGCATTTCTAGATTAGAGAATTTTACATATAAAATCACTTCAGTTTAAAGTTAAAGACGTTTTTTTTTTCTTTTAAGAAATTACAAAGAGAAAACAAGAACAAAAGTAATGAACTTGAACTAAGTGAAGATGAAAAATTGTCTGACATGGAATAAATATTTAACAAAATCTTATTGTTATTGTTATTGTTGTTTTTCTTTCAATCAAACTATTCAATCATTGAAGCTTTTTTTTTGTTATAACTACCAACAATAAAATATTGTCTGGCAAAAGAAAGAACATTTATTTTCTTTTCCTTTTTTCTTCTTCTATTCTTTTCTCTTAAATCCAATAGCAACACCGTCAAGCAACACTTTTTTTGTTTGTTTGCAAACAGAAAATAAAAGTCGAGAAGAATCGAATTGTTACTACATTCTTGTATGTTATATGATAGAATAAGTCATGTACCAACCGCGCGTGTTTTGTGTTAAACTTCAACTTCATTTTGGTGGAGATATACATGAAATATCAGTGCCAGCATATAATGGTGCTGAACCAACGATTGCTGACTTAATGAATGTTGTCGAACGTGATTTTCGTGTGCCACGAGCGTTACAAAATCTTGCCTTTCACGGACAAGAACTACATCCATATCCTAATGAACCGTTAAGTCGTTTTGGTATTAAAAATTTAGGTGCTATTCGATTAGTAGGTCGAATGGCTCCACCAGATATTATTCAACAAATCAATTCACAATATAGTGCTAATTGTTATCAACAAGCCAACTATTATCAACAACCGACTATGAATACTACATATCAAACTGGTGAGCAAATGTCACCAAGTTACTATGAACAATTTCAATACGAACGAAAGCCTTCTGTTGGCACTCAATATGATCCACCACAAGGAATGCCATTTGATAGTAAAGATCAGCCTCCTCCAACACCTGATAAAGGACAACTTTCTGAACGATCGAATGGTGAAGAACAAAATCCCCCACCTACACCAAATTCATCGAAACCAAAATGAGTATAGTTCCATGAATACATAGACATTTTATTGTCTGCTTTGAGTTTGTTAGAATTTATTAGTCTATATTCAATGTCTTTTTTTTTATGCGAAAAAGAAAAAAAATTGATGAAAATAAGACACATTCAAATTGACATGTGTGTTCCACAATGCACACAGAAGTAGGGAGAAACAAACTAAGTCAGTACATAAATATCAAAAGAAAAGAGAAGAAAAAAGAAATCATATGAAAAGCACAACATTAAAAAAAAAGAACAGCTGTAAAAGTTTTGTCATAAACTGTTAAATCAACTCTTCAATAGATATATGTATATTATTTGACTGATTGAGCGTTAGCATAGTAATAACAGGAGGTGATTATGTACTCTCACACTTACTGTCTATGATCTGGGAATACAATTAGATTCAAAGAAAAAAAATTCACTGCTGTATATTCGTGACTAGAATTATGACACCGGTGTTGATGCCAAAGAAACAAAATGAGAAAGAAATTAGAAATAATCTATGCATGAGATTCCTTAAGATTCTCAAAATAAGCAATCATCTGTGAATGTGTTAGTTCGGATAAATCTTTTTGTTGTTGCACTGTTGGTGTATTAATGATTGGATTTGGTGTTATATGAAGTGTGGAATTATGTATTGATGGTGAGTTTTGTTGTTGTGGTTGCTGCTGCTGCTGCTGCTGCTGCTGCTGCTGCTGCTGCTGCTGCTGCTGCGACTGCTGCTGTTGTTGTTGTTGTTTTAGTGGCATTTCTAATGAATTTCTATCGAGAAATATCCAATCATGATTAACTTCTTCGATACCACTATGTGTCGAACTTCGATGTCTTCTTAAATGTTTTTGAGACTTTTGTCGATAATAAAAATGAACTAACCAATGAAAAACAAAGCCAAGAAATAATACAGTAAATGTACCTAATAACACTGATAATCCTATAAGAAATGGAGATGTCTTTGTACGTTGATCCATATTATTATTATTATTATTTAGAATAACATAATGATCTGATTGCTTATTTGACAATAAATGTAAATTATTATTAAATTGATGAATAGCATCTAAGAAAATTATTATTTCACAAGATAGATCATTTTGAGAAAAATTTCTATCATCTGTACATTGCTGTTGGCCTAATTTCAGACGACTGTGAATTGTTGTATGACCTAGAGCAGTTGATGGACGAATGAGTAAATTTTTCCAGGATTTCGATGAATCAATATTTATAAATAAAGGATTTATGTGACTTGTGTCAATGTCATATTGATAGTAATCAGATGGTATATCATCTAATGATACTGAAGTATTATCTGAATATGTTAAAATAACATGTATTTGCCCGAACTATGAACAGAAAAAATTATAAAAAAGAAAAATATTAAATAGAACGGCAATGAATTTTACTTGATTTTTATCTTCAAGATTAAATTTATTGAAAATAGGTTTTATATGAAAATGAACTTTATAAATTGGATCAATATGTTCGACTAAATTTGTTTCCAGATCAATATTTGTAAGAATATTAAATGATATATTCGTTATATCGACTAATTCTTGATCATCGACATAAATTGTTTTCGAACCCATGGGAAGTTTATTTGTAAACGAATAAATCTAAAAACACAAAACCAAAGGAAAACAATTAGATTGTCCGAATTTTTGGGAATTTATTCTTTTGCATTACTCGAACGTTTGTTTTTCCAGGTCCAACACCAATAATACGATCATTTTTAATAATAGCAACACGTCTATTATCGGTTTCTAAATGTGCACGAACAAGTGATGTTATGAGAACATTTAGTTTATTAAACAGATAAATTCGATCACCATCTAAAACAAATATAGAAATTAAATGAATTCATTAACTTATAATAATAATACTTGGAGTAGTTCGATAGAATTTTGTAAAAACATGAACGAATGCTTGTTGATAAACAGCATAACATTTCACATCATCGGCATCGACATCAGCATCAGCATCGTTTTCATCATCATCATCCTCGATGTCATCATGAAAATCATCTATTGATGATTGACGTTTTTGATCATCATCATCGTCAATACGTTTCGTAACAAACCATCCGTTAACACGAGATAATTTTGTATCACTCAATTCAATACGTAATGGACGTTCAGGTATGTATATCGTAAAATATAAACGTTGAAGAAATTTTTCATAACGAATTACAATCGATGTTGGACTATTGATATGATCGAAAAAATCGTCACGTTCTTGACCAGAAAAATAGATATGTTTACAAGTTGAATCAACTTGTATTAAATAGATATTTTCCGAATGACATACAGCTTGTGATATTGTTTCAATAGATCTTAGAAAATATTCGAAAATAAAATAAATATTATGTCAAACATGATTTATTTCCTATGAAAAATTCATACCCTGAATGATTTACGGCAAGAACTTTCAATGGAAATTGTTGAATTTGCATTGATAACATGGCTGTATTAATTAAACTTGTAAAATCGGTTAGTGCAACAATTGTTTGAATATCATCATGTTGTATATGAATAGGCACACGTAGAGTTGGTTCACTAGATTCTAATGAATTATTCGATAATATAAACCAATCAATAAATAAAACAGAATTCGTATTAAGATGATGTATATTATAGAAATTGGTCGAATTTATTTTTAACATAATTGTTGCTATGTCAATTTCAAAGAGATTATTTTGATCGACTTTACTTATTTGATTTATTTTTATGCTAAAATCAATATCCGATACTGATTGTCGATGATAAATATTATGATTTATTTGTATATGATAATTAGAAATTTTAAGAATATTCGTTTGAATTAAATAAATAGAAAAATAAGATATTAGACGACAACGTATTGTGAATGATGATAGAAACGATGATGAAATAATTAGTTTGAGTCTTAGTGGAAAATACCAATCAGGATAATGAATACCAATTGGATAATCAATGGCAATCGATGAACGAGTTATAGTAGAAAATAATATATTATCATAATCAATATATTCAACATGACCGATACGTGTTTCATGATGAATATGATCTTGTTTTGGTGTATGATCAGATATACATTCATTGAATGATGTTACATGATGAAGCTAAAAGAAATGATACAAATTTTGATTATTACAAAACTCTTGATTTCTATTACTTACTTTAAGATAAAGTTCGATCTTATTTTTCGTTTGATTTTTATTTACATATTCAACCATTTTTAAAACCGATAATTTTACTAGGCAATAACCTGTATGAGGCGTTATTAAACAAGCTTGAGTTTCATAAAGATTCTGTTCATTAACTGCTGTTATAATGGCACACATCGGTTGCATATTCATACTTTCATATGAATCTTGTACTGAACCAATTAAAACGCGTACGAAAGGATAGGATCGATTAAACGATGGTGTTAATAAATAACTACGAAATATAGGTTCTTTTTGTATTTGTTGTCGATAGTTTTTATTATTTGATTGATAGAGATTAAAAAAACGTTCTAGATATAATTGTTTATATGACGCTCGAATAAGAATAGACGATGGTATCGATGATGATGTACCATCAACAAGTCCAAAGAGAACATCACGATTAAGATTTCGAGAAATATTTGATGAAATCTCAAATATATGTGATGTTGAAATCGATGGTATATCAATATCAATTTGACTGGTTCTTGAACTTCGAACAACGAAGATAAGAAAAAATATTAAATAATACACATACATGATGTATCTAACATAATATTACCAAGAATATGTAATCTAGAATAGGAGAGGAAAAAAAAAGATATATATATATACATAAGTCTAGACGAGTACTAAATGATGCTAGTTGAAAAGTTTTAAAAATACAACGTTTCTTTGTTATTTCTTTTTCAAAATCGACTTATATCACGACCAAAGACCTGAAGAATATCAATTGGTAAGGTATAATAATAATTTGAAATAAAAAAAAAATGAATTAATACATACAAATGACTTGAACCAAAACATTGCACTAGAAAAAGATAGATAGATTAGAAACTCGACGAAAATAATTTCTCAAGATTAACTTACACAAGAAGACGATTTTTAAAACTAACTAGACGTGTTATATAAACAGAACGCCATAATAACCATGATAAAAAACCAGTTGTTTTAGTTGCTTTCAAATCTGCTAAACCACCATAACCACCCAAATAAGCTAACATACCTGCATTGTTGAAATTAAACTTTGGATAATCCTCATTCATAATATTTTCTGAATTTTGCATGTGAAGTGTCATTTTATTAAGTCTATGTGCTAAATATTTTGCTTGTTGAACTGCTACTTGTGCTGTTGCTGGCAGTGAATGATTGATTGGTGTTGCACAATCACCAAGTGCAAATATATTATTGATTGTTATTTTATCATTGACTAATACTTGTAAATGATCATTTGTATAAAGTCTTCCGGAACGTTTTTCTTTTACGAATGGTAATGTTGATGTTAATTTAGTTGGTGAAAGTCCTAAATAAAAATCGTGTGATATTTTTCGTTCATTAATGTATTCATGTTTTCATTTGCTTCTGACATTATAGAAATAAAGTTAATTTTTCATAGACAGACACTATTAGAGATAGAACATAAGAGCTGACTTTTCTGGAAATCTAATTTTAAAACATTACTAAAGAAATAATTAGAAATTTTCTGATCTCTCTCTAGTAACCCTAGGAAAATTACAGATTCTATTGTATTTAATATCTTATCTCGATACAAGATGTACTTAGACGATTACAATTACCTAATTGGTGCATGATATTATATATTTAGAAGTTCTTCTTCGGGTATATCTAAATCTACGTTCTAAAAATAGAAGCTCCCTATTAGAAGCATTAATTTCAAAAAATGTTCTAGACATCTCAGAACTTCTATCCTATCCAGATAATGTCAACTTTACGAGTTAAGTTTCGCAGATGCTATTATATCGGTCTTTGTCATGCAACACTTCTGTGTCAAAATGATTCTTCAAATGTCAAATGCTGATGATTAATAACAATCTGTAGACATCACCTTTTTATTGCTATCAAAATGTGAGATCATGGTCACCATGTTCTCTTTCATAACTATCTTGATTGTTAGCAGCAATTGATATTCTATCACAGAAGCATAAATTCGTACTTGTCCCGATCTTAATATTAAGCAATGTTGTAGTTGTACGAAGAACCGTCTCTACCTTAGTACTAACATTAATCTATAATATCTATATTTATAGGCGAGTATTATTTGTAGCTACAACGAGAAAAGATTTGAGAAAAAGAATATTTACATCTTTTTCTCATTCTTCAACTAGATATATTTTCTATCAGAGAAAAGATAAAGGCTTTATATTTGATCATCTTTCTTCATAATACTAATAGTAAATTTTCTAAATAGCATCGTCTGAAATTTCATCAATTCCAAGAAATGAAATATATCATAAATGAAAATAAAATAAGAAATGAAGAAAGATAGTCGTACAGCAGATGTAACTTGAAATGTAATCTATCTGATCACGCTAAACTTTCTACTTGAGATCATGAAAAATCTTCTCCATGGTAAATTTTGGGAGTACACAGTAAACTTTTCGAATACTATATATGTACATTAGATATGCATCGTAAGGATTGATTTAGAGAAATTCAATGCAGCATATTGTAGATTCATCTTTACGGAATAATTGGGAAAAGCAACGCAATGTGTCAGTAGCGTGTCGTATCATTATGTATTATTTATTCAGATGTACATAGTCAGAAACACATGATGTCAGATAAAATAACACACGAGTGAAAAACTAATAAAATAAAATAAAATAAAATAAAAGTAAAACAAACAGTTTGTTTTCTTTTTCAAAGAAATCATTGATAGTAATAAGAAAAACAAGACATTCGTGTTTGTATCTAGATAAAGACTTTTCCTTATCTGTGGCTCTTTTTCTTGTATTCAATTATTATATTTGATACCAATCTCTGAAAAAATAGCACATCACCGAAACGATTTACTTCGATAACAATGATGCCTTAATTAAATGTAGACAAGGTTTTCGATAGTGTGCAAAAATAATGAAGAAGTAATAGAACGTTTTCATAAGAAGTACTATTCTATTAATTTACCTGTACTCCATACCGTAATTCCACATGGAATAACTTCATCATTACTAAGTAAAACTTCATTTTCACATACACGTTTAACATGTGTATTCGTTTTCAGTGTGATTTCTGAACGTGATTTTAAAATATTCATTGCATAATCTGTTAGTTTCGAATCGAACGTTCCTAAAATATGATCTGTACTTTCAACAACAACTACACGTGTTTTAACATCAGGAAACCATTTTGCAACATCTTCAACGATAAAATCATGTAATTCTCCACTAAACTCAATCGATGTTGGCCCACCACCAACAATGACAAATGTTGTTAATGCTTGTCTTTCTTCATCTGATATAAAACGATTTGACGCTCGTTCAAATAACTCCATGAGACGATTACGTATCGCACGTGCATCGGACAGTTGTTTAAGAAAAAAAGCATGTTCTTCAACGCCTGGTACATGAAACGTATTGGGATTAGCTCCATGACAGCACACAAGATAATCATAATTGAGTGAAAATTCTTTATTTGAATTAAAAAAATCTAGACAACGTATTTGATTGGTTTTATGATCAATTGTATCACAATACGCTTGATAATAATGTAAATTTGATAGAGTACGAACCGGTTCGGTAATACAACGAAACTCTAATGTGCCGACAGTCGTTGATGGTAATAAAGGAGTGAAAAGAAAATGATTACGTGGTGAAATCTAAAAAGACAATATGCCTGTAGAAAATAATCATTCTTTTTATATTCAATATGAAAGCCAAAAAAAAAGGACATAAATGGAAGGAAGAAACAAATTTCCGAGTGAAATCACTGATGTGAAAAATATTTGCTCATTAGAGTGAGAGTTTTTTTTCTTTGTTTTTTTGCTCCTATATTTTTATATAATTGACAAGCCAAAAAGAAATAAATGGAAATCTTTCAAGTAAACTGCATTATATTTAATAAAAATTTTTATCTGCTTCTGAATTACTGCTTGGATTTCTATCGATTAGATTGTTCATGAACATATGCCTAACATCATCGGAAATCAGATGATATAATCGTATATTTTTAGGTTTGTAACTTCCGTAATTTTTCGATCGTTTTCCGATGACTATCATTTTGACAACGCCTCATTTCTTTTCTTCTTATTGAATCAAGAAAATCAAATCTTACTAATGTCACATCATATTTGGTTCGATTTAAATAACGAACGAATTGAAATCCACCCCTATCGAAATCAATATTTCTATATGACATGAATGTTTATAATGAAGTGAAATCAAACTCACCATCCAGCACCTAATACGATAACTTTTTTTTTCCCGCCGTATTGTTCTCGTGCAACTGTGTGTATTAATCGATTAGAAATCAATGAACACTTGAACCATGATCGAAACATATCGATTGAAAACAAAAGAAATCTAAAAATCAAATATATGTAGAATGTTTGTTCATGAAATCAAATAAATTGATAAAACAATAGAATAAAGTAACGTAAAGTAAATATGAAACTCATCCTTCATATATTAGAATAAGCTCAGCAGTTAAATAAATATTTGCTAACGATGACATAATATATAAATATTTAATGTCTTCATGATCTTTTCTGATTAATAGACGCAAGATTTAACGATTTCCGTTTCATGTCTCAACGGAAGTGAAATAATATATATATACTAAAAGATCTTTTGTTTATCATTTATTTGTTCATGTTTAGCTACTGAGGACGCTTATCTTGTAAATGCATGGCGAAATTTAATAGTTTACTGTATCATAGATTATTTATTCCTAATCATACTCAATGTTGTACGTGATGTAGAAGGATTTTCATTATCGAAGTAAATTTAAAAATAATCTGATGAATTTAAGCACTTGAAATAATCATTATATATAAAAGAATGTATTCATCTACTTACGTGTATATTTGGTTTCAATTCAATGGTTGAAGACATATAATAGAAAGTATCTGTTCCCTGAGTTTACCGTTCATTTATAGCAAGCATTAAGTAGACAAAATTCAATGCTAGAAAGATGGTCAATAAACGATGACGGTTGTTTTTCATCATAACATAAATACAGTGTTGTATGTGAATGGCGAATGAACATGGCCAGTGGATATCATTCGAAATATTTTAATAGAAATACATTCTAGTTGAATTCTAAAGTAGATAAATGTTGTTTATAAAATACTGATGTATACGCGTCTAAAGACATAGTAGTTACTTTGCTTGATGTGATGGGATGAAGAAGAAGAAGATGATTTATATGTGTTCGCTTGAAATAATAACCAATAGGCTAAAATCTTGAACAACAGATGTCATTAGTTTTGTTATGTAGATCGCACATAAGAGAGATTATATAGAGTCAATCATTTGTATTTTCCTTTTTGCTATATAGCTATGGGAAGCAAAAATAAAAGAAAAATGAATGTAGCTTGTAGTAAAATACAAGTCAATGCGATTACCTACATAAGAGAATAAAAGAACGGCTATCGAAAAACTCTCGTATCCAAAACATATGATCAATATCATAAAATAAATACAATTAGTAGACTAATTTTAATAAATTATTATCAAGCAATAAATTCTTTGTTATAATTATACGAGTAAGTTGTAAAGCGCAAATATTTGTTTAATGTAAAAATTGCGAGGACACATAAAATAAACAAACGAATATGTTTTCTTGGATTATCTCGGTATGGTATCATACCATTTTTACAGAAAGAAAAACACGATAGATCACAAAAGATAAAGCATAGTTTTGCTTGCCTATGTATGAAAAGCACAACGAGAAATCAGAGACAACAGACGAACAAAGAATTAATTTTCTTTCGTGTGTTTCTCATCAACATTCTGTAATTCGTTCATGGTCACATAGATGTATCATCTTGAGTAATGACAAGTAAACGGGAATGCTCTAACATTTGTTTTGACATTTTCATCAACATGATGAGAACTTCTCAATCGATCAAGTAAACCGGAATATCGACAATTTGTATGAATGATCACAGTCAATAGGTTCTTGCCTTCTTCTGGTGATGCATCATAAGATAGTAGTTAATAGTTACACAGCTTTCAACAAGTTGTCAATTATGATTATAGACGTTTCTTTCAATTCAATATGATGCCTTTTTCTAAGAAATGTTTGACAACGCTTCTATAGCATATTTCAATCAATCGTATCTTATGACATTATACTGACTTACATTAATATTGTATTCATTTCTATTAGATTTGTATAAAAAGTTCTCATATAAATGATTGTGACACTATTTTTTAATGCTATTGTCTCTTCTCTTGAAATCTAGTTCGATACTTGACAAATTGTTGATTGAAAACTTTTCTACATACGCTATGAAGAGACTATGAGCTAGAGTTAATGTCGATGATGATTGGTTGCTTCTGTTTTAATACTCAATACAATCTAATTTTACATGCATGATGAATAGAAAATCTTTCGTCGGAATCATCTATTGGTTTTTGTTTTAGTTTGACTATTAAAGACAACATTTATTTGTTCTATCTGTGATAAGCATGTTTATTTTAACATTGAACGCGTTCACCGGATGGATTAAATATACAAAGGAGAAAAACATATGAACAGTATATTTTTCATGCGATCGATACAGATGTTTGCAATTGTAAATGAAGAAAATGTTCAGCTATATGTCCAACGTCAGCAATATTTTTCTGTATGACAAATCTAATTGGATCATAATACAATGGATCTCGTACAATATTTTGTTGTTGCGGTTGTGGTTTCGTTGTTAGTACTTGTTGATTTTGTTTTAAATAATTCCATATATTGAATAGAAGTATAAAACAATCATAAGCTGTAACAAATGGAAATAATTCATAGATCTCATTCAATGGTGATGGAAGACAACGTGCCTAAAACATGAACAAATACAGAATAATTCAAACGACAAGATAATGAATTCAAGAATATTTTTACTTTTTTTAACAAGATAATTAAATTAGTTGAAAGTGTTAATTGTTTTAAATATGTTTTGGCTCGATCTTCGCCTCGAAAATTTTCCCATTGAACAATTAAAGCACTTAACAAACATCGAACTATTGGTAAACATAATTGAAATGCATTACTATCTATAAAATAAAACGAATAGTAATATATTCATTGATTTGAAAATTACATTATAATTAACCTGTAGCAATCATTTCAAGTAAAATCCAAACAAAAGGTTGTTCATCAAGTCGTCGAATCAATGCTAAATTTCTATGAAAAATTGAAAGAAAATACAATATGAATATTTTCTAATTAATCTATACGAATAGATTAATTCATGTAATAAAAATATCAATGAATTCGAAAGAATGTTAACATTTCACGAAGAGAAAACTAAACGTGTTAGTCTATACTTTTTTCTTTTGAGACATAATTTTAACATAGTAAATATGATAATAAAACAGTTTAACAATCATCATTTAAAAACTACTGCTCAGTAAATAGACTAGTTAAGGTCGTCAAACTAGATGCACTAAATATCAGTAGAAAAAATAAACAACATGAATATTGGAGTTCTAGATTGACTCATTGTGCATTTGCAGATGAATGTAAAACTAATCGTAATAGTTGTGGCTTCTTGTCCTTACTGTAGAACTATTTCACATGGTATTGTGCAGTTCAATGAAAGAGCGATGCCCAAAGAACACATTTGCTCGTACGATATGACGACGCATTATATATTAGTACGGTTAGATAAATTAAGTTTTCAGTAGTATCAACACGATATTATCATTGCGTCATGAAGAACTAGATATTTATGATTGAAACAAAACTTTCTTAATCGATGCTGGAATGATTTTTCGGAAGAGAACGACACTTAAAGTTCAATCAGCTGAAATGTTACTTGAAAAAGAAAAACAATGCGCAAGTACTCATGTAAATATTCCTCATGGTTTGATATTAAATCATGTATTTTGACTTTATTTATTCACAGAGAAAAAGAATGAAGAATTATTCTAGTTATAGACCATCATAGAACTTTCAATCTATCAATCTAATTAAATTTATGATTAATACCTTTCATTAGGTGTTTTACATTGATCATCATCAAATTGTAAGTCAATAGTTGAATCAGGTAAAATATTATCGATCAATGTGGTTGTCAAACAATTGACTAATGGTTGTTTTTGTGCATTATCATTATAGAGAAGTTCATTAAAAATATTTGTCATTATCATTGTATATTGCTCAACATACTAAAAAAAAAAGAACACACACACACACAACTTGTTACACATCTGTTTATATTTTCTTACTTGACATGGAATTTTAACCAATCGATCGTTAGGTAAATTTCTTTTAAATGATCGTGATAAAACACGATTTGAATTAATACCATTAATACTAAGATTTTGTTCAAGAAGGGAATTCGATGTGTCGATTCGTTGACGAGTTATATTTGTATCGTCAAGTTTGTCAAAAGGCTAAAATAGAAAATAATATTTAAATAAACAAGCTTATATGTGGTAATTCGCATATATATATATTACACTTAGTTTTGGAATCATAAAATCCATTAATGTTATGATTGTAAAAAGATGAAAATCATGATTATTAAAATGTATAAAATTCAAAAGAGCATCACGCCAAAGCATTAAATTATCAAATAAATTGTTATCATTATCTTCAATGATTTTCATATGTATATCTGTAAATGAACAAGCTATTTGTAAAACTTGTTCGTATGTTAATTGATTTTCATAATATTTTAATTGAAATAAGATTTGAAGAATAAGATTTGAATTCGGAGAATTTTCATTTAATAGACGACTTAAATGATCGATTAATGACCATATAGTTAATTGTATCGAACGACTAGAATAAGAAATAAAGATTGGAAGAGGAAAAACTAGATTCTAGTCTCATAGACAAAACGAACCTATTTGCTGCTAGACGTTCATCAACAAGAATTAATTGTAGAAGATTTTCAAGACATATGGATAATTTTAATGAATCATTTTGTTCAAATACTAAATTGAGTGCATCGTGAAGACAATTAGGATAATAGTATTCGAATTCAAGATGTACATCTTGAAGGATATCAAGCTAAAATAATTAAAACAGTAAAATATTGACTGTCAAAATAACGAAGAATTATGTATGGATATTTGTCTAGTAGACAACAATGTCATGTAAATGATGAATGACTCTGTAAATTAACATTGTAAGTATCGTATAGATCCTAATGATTTATGAGACTTGGGAACAAACTACGACGAAAAGAGATATTCATACAATCACTAGAAATTCTCGAGTATACTATTCTTGTTCATAATGATTTCTATTCAAAAATTTTAACAAGATTCAGAACTAGTTTCAAGAATTCAGATGACAATACGACTTTCAGTGTTGAAAGTAATTCAACAGCTTGAAGACTTAATGTAATTATTTTATGTTAAAATTCAGAATTGAATAATCTCGATGAATGCATTAAAATTATTAAAGGCATATCGATTGTTAACTATGCTTGTTTACAATGCAAAGAAAGATCGTTGATAAACATTGCAAAAAAACCAAATTCATCTCTGTTTTAATTTATATCTTTCAAGTCAGACAAAAAATAATCTTCTAATAATATCATGAAATATGATCGTGTTTATTAATTTTTTAATGATCTCATTATTTCTTTTTTTTTGGTAGAAATTAAATAGATCAGCTTATTTCCTCAATGAGATAATGCATTTCTATTTTTACAACATTCTAAATCGAATGTTTATGAAAAAGACATTGAGAACATATTTGTAAGATGAAAATAGAAGTTACTAATTCAAATCATTTCTATGTAGCACATATTTTAAAAGCATATAAATATGTTTACCATCGTTGAAAGACATCTCACCGGACTTTTCGATTCTTGACTCTCGTTGTGCTCCGCGATGTCGTGATTAGTGTTCGTACGGGTTCTGTTTCTAACGAACGTGCAACCACTTCAAAATCTATTCCTAGAATCTTCTGAGTTGCTAAACACTTGTAAATGTATTTTAATTCTAATTTGGAGCAAGTCATTATGAATCTGAAACTGACACGTCTAGTTGTGATATGGAATTCAAATGATATATTGTTCATAAAATGATTATATTTCAAAATCGTAATTCGCCATATCTGAACATGTTTTGTATTATGAAAAAAAATTTAGACAAGTTTCATGTGATTCTTAATAATCACAATAGAATTTTTATTTGCGACTCATTTTCCTATCATCTTATATTTCCGAAATATTTCATAAGAAAGAAATTTGTATACGAGAAGGAGATTTTATTGATTGTTCATCTTGAATTACTGATTTCAAGTTCTATGTAGATGTTTTTCTTTCGAATGTCAAGAACGAGGTTTAGATATATATGTAGTGGTGGTGTCAGGAGTGGGTTCAGTCCACCCTGGAAATTTTCTAAAGCCCTTGAAGCAAAGGTTGTAGCAGTCTCAGAGATGGTCTCACGTGGGCTGAGCTCACCCTCAAGGAAGTTTCTGGCACCGCTACTATATATATATATATTGTTCGGTTTATCGTTTCTAAGCTACTAATCCGAATTCTGATTGACAATCATTTTGCTAAGATCTATACTTATCATAGGGATTCATATCTTACCGAAGTTTGACTTGTAAATGTGTATTGAAGATATTTCATCATAGTCTCATCACCATTGTAAAGTGCTATATTAAAACATAAATCATTGATAAAATCGTTTTTTTTAGAGTTTTTCGTATAATTTAATAAATTGAGTAGATGATCAAACGATGTATTTAATGAAGCTAATATTGGAATACATGCTTTTTGATTGTCTTTTTGTAAACGAAATTTACAATGACATTCATGGCATAATTTTTGTAAAATATATTTACAACATTGCCGTAATGTTAATTCAATTTCATCGTGATCTGTAAATAAAAATGAAATAATATTTCATACGCTTGCATTTTCTGCCGTACCTGTTGATGTATCATCGGTAATAAAACTTAAAATAAATTGAACTATTTGTAAAGCATCAGTTCGAATTCGTATAAGACCAGATATAAATTCATCTGTGAGTCTTTAATAAAGCGAAAACTTCAATTTATCATTCATTTTATGTTTAATAATTATCTTACTGTTCAATATCTATGGTATTTATTTGTCTTATAGATGAGCATAAACGACGTAAACTATGTGCATTAAGAGATCGATAAAGTGAATAATAGACAATATCGCATAATGGACCAGTAACAACAGCGGATGCCATACCAATTAGTGAAACTATCGAACCATGTTTTTGACTATCATCACTGGTTAGTAATAACTATTTAATATACAAGAAAAAAAGACAATATTGAATTATATCTATAAATATCGTATCTAAACCTGAATTCGTTCCATTAAAACTTGATGAAATATTTGTGGTTCTTGTGTAGCAATAATTTCAAGTGATGACCAAACAGCGAATATTCTTTCAATACCATGAGACATTTGCGATTGATTTTTCTCTTGTAAACTCAATTGAATTAGTCGTGATACAAGTGTTTGACCACAACGTAAACTAAAGAAGAGAATTTTAAAACGAAAAAAATGAAAATATCTTATTTTGCTACCTTAACGATACAGTAACCCAGTCGAACTCAGGTCGAATTAGTGTCGATGCTTCGAGATATTTATTCAATGCATTATCCGCTGCTATTGTACTGAGAACGAAAAACAAATGCTTGAAGATAAATACAGAGATTTTCGATATGACATACTCATGTAATATACATGTTGAACATATTTTAATTAATGTCATTGCTGCTTGACATTGCGTCCATAATTGAATTCGATCTTCTAATGTTTTACAATTTTTTATTATAGCTTCATTTGTATATCGTATTGTTAAATTAAACAGTTGATCAATTGACCACTAGAAAATATTTTTTCAAAGTTCTAGAACTCGCTAACATATTTCAATACGACGTTATTTGTGAAAAACAAATCTGACCATAGTATTTATAATAAAGCTTCTTTACACTTCTTTAAATTTTATTTCTATTCATTTGAACGTTGAACAACAATTACATGACTAAGTCAAAATACGACGAAGTAGTTTCCGATGAGTCAATTTCATTTACTCAATGAACTACGACATTGAGTTCAGTAGAATTATTGCATGGTAGATATTTTCCCTTGATACCGTCACTTCTTTTTGACTTGCTCACAGTATTGACGTTGAATGATTTAAAATTATCGAAAAGTAGATATCTTGTTACTAATTAAATGAAAGAGTCATTGATTCATATTTCGACATTCAATTACTCTGAAATCAACTAACTAGTTAGTCTGTCAAATTTCAACAACTCAGATCGTTGTTCATGGATCACTTTCAACAGTTCCCTATGTCTTTCGCTTATGATTGCTCAAGTCACCGATATCAAATAAATTTTGTAAAAAGTTTCGTATAGAAAACCTAATTCATATAGTACACGAATCGATAGAATATCATTTATTTCGATGTCATACGAACAAGATCTTCTTTTGTAAAATTAACGTCGAATCTTGTCAAGGTACCGCCATCGTAAAGCATTCTAATGCAAGTATAATAGAAAACCAATCTTTGTGTTTCTTTCTGCATGATGGCAATTTTTAGAATACTCATGATTTTTCACTATGAAGTAGTTTATCCAATATGAATCATAATTAAATGTATTTGATTGTCTATGAGAGCAAAAAACTATCGAATGTCTTGTATTGTCATTAATATAATCATCGGCTATGACTGAATGCTTGTGTGATGATCGCCTCAAGATCTTACCTTGTTCTGAAAATTTTCCATAATAATTTTATAAGAGAACACTCTTATAAACAAATCGATCGAAAGAATTCTAAATAGTGACGCTGGATATTCTAACATATATATGTCTGGTATTCATATTTTAATCGCTATGGTTTTGATCCAACGATTTGGCATATACATAGTTCCGGTTGATGGGAATCGTTTTTCTTTAAATTTATTTTCAAACTTACTTGAGCGAGAATATTGGCCCAACTATTGGATTGCATAGCTAATGATATTAATTTAGTTTCAATGGTTGTTAATAGATCACTAACACCTAAAAATTTAAAAAAAGAAGAAAGAAGTTTTTCTTCTATTCAAATCAATAAATGTCATCTATAGCAATTACTAGTTATCAATGAATCATTTTGAATAAAACAATGAACACCGATACTAATCAATGAATTGAAATAATCAAAAATTGCTTCACGTGCTGATGGAATTGCTGTTAATAAATTTAAACATATTGAACATGTACGTTCAAGATTAGCTGGCGTTGATAATGTACGATAATCAACTGAATGATGAATGAAAAATGAAAAATCTTGTGATAATTGATTTAACGATGACATCTTTAAATTAAAAAAAGAGAAAAAATAAATTTTAGTTTTTTTTTCAATCCAAACCAAACACGTTCAATTATGTAGTTAGTTCTTTATTTTAATGTATTCTCATAAAATAATAGAAGGAAGAAGAAAAACAAACTATAAGATCATTCATACACACGGTTAAAAGATACAATTACGTTTTCGAATAGCTAAATGACCATCATATAAAAGTGAAAGACTAACACGATGTTTTATATTTGTTCCTGAACGACGTATGAGTATATCATTTCGACCAACAGTTAAAACTAGTGCAGGAACAATTTCAAGATCATCGAAAACTAAAAGTATAGGCGAATTACGTGAAAACCATGCACGTTGATACCATAAGCGACCATCTTCAATGCGAACATCAATATGAGCTTTTACTGTTACATCATCTACTTTAGGTTTGGGTAAATTTTTATCAATTATTGATTCAATATTAGAAAGACCATGTTGAACATCTTTTATATCTTGTTCAATGTCTGTATTCGATAAACAACGTTGCAATTCGATACCTCCAAAGGGTGGTAACAAAGAATTACTTCTACTAAAAATCGATAAATCTTTTAATGATGTCGGTGTTGTTGTCGTAGAATTATCCGATATCGAATCATTGACGACTGCTCGTCTCAAATTATATGTAGGCCGTTGTTGTTGCTGCTGTTGTTGTTGCTGCTGCTGTTGCTGCAGCTGTTGTTGCTGATTGGATTCATTTAAATGATGATTGTGCCCATCAAATAGAATAATATCATTAATATTATTTGTCTTATTGAACATAAATTGATCATTATTTGAAAAATGACGACAACGAATATTTACATTTTGATGCTCAAAATCTAAATAACGACGTTTATCATTATATGTTGAAAGTAGTCTTGTTTTAAAATCATTTTTTTTCGTTTGAAATGTTTCATCCGATTGCCGTAATTCATATGCATACATATGTTCAATTGTATGAGATCGATAAAAACGCCAAAGATTTAAAGCATTCACCTTAAATAGATAAGAAATATTCTTATATTTCATAATACAAAACAATCAAGTATTTCTTTACATATATAACTAGTTTTCAAATCAAGAAAATTGACAGCATTTTAATCTATAGTCAATAAAGACTTGATTTCAAATATAGTATTTTATTCTATGTTACAGACTATTTCTTAAATGAATCTTTGTTATTCGTACAACTCAGAATACTTTTATTGTAGTAGAATGTAAGTTTTCTTAGATGCTGCATTTTTTTTTCTAAGTTGAAAAGCATTGAGTTCTAAAGAATAAGAACTTGATTTCAACTGTACTATGGGTCATGATGTTTTGCAATAAAAAAAAAAGATTATACAACAAAAATCTGGACAGAGTTTCGGATTGAAAATTAAGGTTTTTATAGCGATGATTTAATGAAATTTATTCGAAAACATTGCCGTTTAGGATGATCTCTATATTACAGTATCGATATTTTCGGAAAATATCATGTTATTTGAATGCGACTAAGCTAGCAATTATGCTTTTGAAACAAAAAAGAAGGAATAAATTATGCAAGAATTTTCACTTCAATCGAAGACTGATATATGAAATAGTACTATAAATTTGCTAGAGGATTTCTACAAGTTGCAGTACGATGAAAATTTCAATGATTTGAAATTTCATAGGATAGGTTTAAAATTTTTTATCCATGTTCCAGGTAAGAATAAAAATCGATCAGACATGTATTTGACATCTAATCTTCTTTCTATAAAAAAGAAATAAACACCCAATTTATCTACTCAACCAAGTCAATCACACAAGTCTTAGATTAAACATCACACTGAAATTTATATTCTAAATTTTCATACTTGCTTATCATGTAATCGTAATAAATGATTCAAACGTTTCTTATATTGCACATGATGTTCAGTATTTTCACTGGTTTGTTGTTCAATTAGAAGATTACTTGTTGCACAAGGTATGTCTCGTGGTGTCAAACTATTTAATTCTTCTCGTAAATGTTTCAGACGTTTTTCAATCATTTTTAATGATATTTTCCTATTTGATAATTTATTCGATGTTGAATTCGATGACTGTCCCAAGGATTGAATTGAACACATTATATTTATTTACAACTGTCTATTTGGTTTGTTTTTGGTATTTAGATTAAACGAAATTTACCATCTAGAATAAAACAAAGAACCAACAAAAATACTATTAAATCACTAAACGAAATGGAAATTTGTTTTTATTATAAAAAGAAAAGGAAAAACATAAGGTTTCTTCATTTAATATGACATATACATTGAATCAATGATATTACAATAAGCTACAACTATTTTCGATTATTCAATATTAATCTTAAATCATCTTCACATTCATCGTCTCTAATAGTCCATTTCGGTAATTGAAATATACTGAACGCACCAACAAGACGTTTACGTGCTGCTTGTTGATGTGGCATCGGTGATAATATGCCACTTGTATTCATATTGTTCATTGTTAATAATGATGAAAATTCATCGTCGTTTAAATTTGATGATGCGGATGTTGCTTGGCCCATATCAGGTCGTTGTCGAAAATTATATGCTTTAGATTGTAATGGATGCGGTGGTTGCATAGTAACAAGTAATGGATCAACATCAAACGAACGGGAATGTATATCAATAGCAGAACGCATTTCATCAACAACTAATTTACGTTTACGTCGAAGACGATCGAGCAATAGTTCTTTTAATTCACTCTTTTTCGAAGCAAAATGTGCTCGTGTACAACGCGTTTCTAAGTCAAAACGTCGATCAATACGTTCTTCTTCGATTTTAAAACGTGCTTTTAATTGTAAACAGTTAAAATGATATGTGTCAAGTAAAGATTTCAAACGAGTGGACTCAGTAGATGAAGTATTCGAATTTTGTTGTTCAAGGGCTGCTAACTGACCATATAGATTAACTAAATGTGAATCAATTATCGATGATGATAAACGATGAGTATGACGACGTTGTTGTCGCATAGTATTGCTATTTAATGAATGAAGGGGTAAGTCAGATGTGAATGTGGAATTAGATTGGACTAATGAAGATTTATTCATCGTATTCTCTAAATTGAAGGTAACATTGACAAATATTAATAAACAAGAAACAAGAAGAAGAACGATCGAACAACTGAAAAGTTTCGTCGCCAATGGATAAAATCAATAGCCCAATCAAACAAATAGACGTCTATCTTCTTCTTCACACTGGTATAGTGTAATAATATGAAACGTGACATCTGCAGGATTGTTGTTGCCAGTATAATAAAAAGTGTACTTCGTTCGATCAGCGACACTGCAGCAGCGGCACTCACCCTCTGTGATATGTGTTATCAATCAGAGCGCTTCGGTTTCAGGGTGTCGTTGGTCTAAAAAATGAAACCGCTAATCGAACGTTTTTCGACAATACGATAAAAATTATCGTTTTAAGTTTGTCAAATAATGACAAGACAATATCAACGTCTTTCTTATGTTGTACATCAAACATTTACATAACATGTACTACTGAAGGATGCTCCTTGATCATTTCTATGTACCGTGGCTTGTATCCTACGAGTGATGCTTCATGGTTTGGTATGCTTACTTTTGATTGAAGGAGATCAAGAGTTTTACGTGTAATTGAAAACTTTCAAGCAATCGGTGTTTGACAACAAAAAAATGAGTATCAGATACAATTCTAATGCGTTCAATAAGTATTGACAATTCATATTGAACACAACTTCCGTTGCTCATTACTACTTATCTTACTTTTCTGCTTCGTTAGCTTGAACTGCACAAGTGACAGAGATGAAATTGATTATATATTTTCGAATTCTTTCTGAAATATAATGAAAATCAGAATTCATCTCAATATTTTTGAAAAACTTTGGAAAAAGTGATACTCATCAAATTGCATTAACATTCAAAGCAAAGAAGGATCTAACATAGACCTATTCTTAGATTGCAAGCAATCTTTCTGCACAATCTACACATCTCTCAGACTTCAATACATTGTGTCTACGATATATAATAATTTCTATTTCTTTCGATTCGTTTCGTTTCGAGTTCTCACTTGAACACAATGAAAATCGAACAAGATAATATATGTAAATTTCGACTTAAGAATTTGTCCACGTGAAATTCGGAGTCACAATAATGTATGTAAAAAAATTTTATAATTTTCAAATTGAGTCTTTCTATCGGATGAAAATTATACAAAGCCGTCTGATATACGTGATCCATGCAAAATTCTCGCGTGATTCGATATCCAAGAAAAATAAATTTCTAAGGGTAAAATGTAATCACTCCTTTTATTATCAGATATCACCGAAATGAGCAATATCGTATAATGTCATAACCATTCGAAATGTGGAGAAAGATTACTTAGAATTTGTGGAGTTCGTTTTTTCAATTCACTTTTATTGGTTCTATTGAGAAATAAAGATTTCGTTTAGTCTTCCTTCACAAAAAGAGAATAATTAATAAAATATGATAAATAAAAAAAAATGAAATTCATAATTAAGACATGAAAAAAAAACAATTATACAAGACCAAATGTAAACAATAAACAAAAACTTTGTAAAATTAGTTTCTGATTAATTTCAAATAATCAACAAAAAACATAGTTTCATAAATTTTGTTTTCATCACAGTCAGTCTTTTGATTGAGAAAAAAAAATATAATAATACCAGTCTGAATATCATAATTATGAGAATGTTTCGAATTGTTGAGTAATACCTTTGATAGTTTGAATTTGGGACTGTAATGTAAAAAAACAACATAAGAACTTCTTCCTAATTTCTAAGTCAAAGTTTACTTTTGCATGTTTAATCTGTAGTTCAGTTAACTCAATTAAATTTTTCTTGAACATTTGTACTCGTCGAAGTTTAAAATCATTTAATTCTAAAATAAAATAGTGATGCTATTAATGTAAGACAAAAGATTTACAAAAGAAAGAAAATATTCGTCGTACCATCTTTTGCTTTTTCTGAAACGTTTTCAAATTTTTGCTTTATATTCTGTTGAGTTGCCTCTGCTTGTTCTAAGTCTTTATTTTTATTTCGTGCTCGATCGAAGTTCTTATTAGCAGTTTCCAAATCAGCTAGACAACGTGAGCGACGATATAATAACTCAAGTGCAGCCTTGGTATCACGTGAATAATATTTTAATGTATCCGTTAGTTTCAGATCAAAATCAGCTTGTATACGTGTTTCAGCTATCTTCAAAGACGCATTATATTTTTCATCACATAATAACAAAATGAAGAAATCTAACTTACTCGAGCTTTTTCGAAAACGTCTGCCATCAATATAAAATATCTTTAATGAAGAAAAAGAAATGAAATGGTAATGCCAAAAGTTTCCTAGATTAATCATCTACTTCATTTGAATGTATTTCAAATGAAGTAGATGATTAAGAAGTAAAACTATAAATGCTTTTGAATAATAAATCTATTCTTACTTTTGGTAGTTATTAGAAAGTAGTGAGAAAATCTTCGATAAGAATTGAACACATATTTATTTATTCATTAGGAATATGTGATAGTTAATATTTGAACTTTTATTTTACTAAATGAGTTCGTACGAAAAGAACTTCAGTCTATTGTAATTTTCATTATTTGAATCGTAATTTCTGAAGCATGAATTTTGCCTTTAATATCTGTTCTATTTAGAGATCTAACATAATAACTGTTAATTACATTGACTGAATAATAGGTATATCTCATTTCAATATTAAATTCGATTCGAAATATTTCAATGGATTCAACAAGACGAAATATTGTTACAGAGCAACTGTTTTTTTCATATGCCGCGGAAATTTATGTTCAAATTTACAAATTAACTCTCGAATAAAAATACATCATCCATGTAGTATACTAATCTATGATTTTTGATAATGTTCGCGTAGGAGAAAAGTGAACTGATATTTTGTTGAGAAACTTTCTGTCGGTGTTGTCGTTAGTTCATGAAAAATAAAACAAATAAATTCAATGTTTCTATTTACTTGGCTAAATCATTTTTCTCCAATGTTAACAGTGTATTAAAACCAGTTGATACTGTAGTATATGCATCACTAACATCTAGATATAATTGACTGAGATGAAAATTATAGTAGAAGAATTGATTTACTCTTTTGTGTTCGTGTTACTTTATCAGCACATGTTGTTGTATCTTTTATTTTTGTATTATAAGTTAAGAGAAATAGCTTTTGTCGTTCGAAAAATTCATCACTATCCTAAATGATAATTTTTCTGGTATGTATAAGTATTAAAAATGGTAGATGACGAAAGAAACAGAGGGAGAGAGAGAGCAGTCTCATCAGTAGTCTACGGTAGAAGTCAACTTACCTTTTGGTTTCCTAGGAACACTTCGTCAGCTGTTTTTGTTAAACTTTTAAAGAACCCACTGATATGTTCTTTGGTACTTTTACCACGCACACTTAACTGATAAAGTAATAATAAAAAACTTGAATTGAACAATAATTTAAAATTATTTACATCATCTTTATATTCGAGAAATACATGAAAATTTTTGTCGTTACGTAAAACTGGATGTACAGCAAGACGTTGCACAAATACTTCATGCATTGAAACTGTCTTTTTAAACATAGCCAAATATTCACTAGATTGTAATCAAGAATGAAAACATACATTAAGAATAATTATTTAAACTTACGCTTCAAGTTCTTGCTTCATTTTTTCATATTCTTCTCGTGGTAATGATCCTTCACTATCACTCAATTTTTGCAATTTAGAACGAGACGAATCAAAATCTGGCCGTGGTGGTGCTGGTGGAATCTAATATTCAAAAAGAAACAAAAGAACTCATTAGATTCCTAAAACCAATATTTTTTCTGTTAGCAAAAAATATGCTCGTTGGAAGTAACGACGATTTGAATACAATCAATACAGCTGATCTATTTCCAATAAAAATGTTATGAATCATTTAAGCTAGAGATTAGAATGGCGTATGCAGTAAATCGAAACTCAATAATGCACTGTAAAAAAAAACATTGAATGACTACTTTTCGACTTCTGTCAGTTTTCAGTCAAGTGAAACTGTAATTCTTGTGTGCATTTTAAATTTGAAGGCAATTAAAAGAAACTAGTAGAGAATAAAACTTTGAAAATTAACTCGAACTCATATCATATCTTGTAACTTACGATTAGACCTGCATATGCTTCATCTGTATTACATCGGTCATGTAACCAAATGAATTCTTCATGTAAACGTGTTACACTAAATTCCGGTTGTTGAAACATGGATGACGTAGTCTTGAAGAATAATTCAAAAGAGATTTACAAAAGTAAAAATACATTGAAAATTGTTACTTTCGTGTGAACAGTAAATTTAACTTTGTCTTTGTCACTGAGTGCATCCGAAATATCAATAAGAATATCATTTTCAGTAAGACCCATACTATTGGTATGTGATTGCTAAACATATTTTGAATGTAATTTTCTAGCACATGTAAACTGTTCATTCTACCTGTTTTTCAAGTCCATCAACAGTTGCTTCTGCTGCCTAGAAATAAAGAAATAATTGAATTTCAATTTAATTCTATGTTTCTTCTATTACTTACAAGCATACTGACTACTAATCTGAATAGATAAAGAACTGTGTTTTACTTGTAATATCTGAAAAATAAAGTACAAATTAATTCTACTGAATTGACTGATAAATAAAGATCATCAAAATCTTTGTCATGGAATACTCTTGATGAGATAATCAACATTTTGCTGTTGCTATTTAATGTTAGAGTAATCTAATTATTTTAGTATAGAATTACGCAGGAATGAAATATGTTGGCTTTTAAAAGTGGGCCAATAGGAAAGATATATAAAGATCTATTTATTATATGCATATATTCGTATTTTATTCGCGTATAAATACTGATGATCTTTATTCAAACTCATTGATTATTTTGTCAAATGAGGTCAATATAAATATTATATCCACAAGAATCTTCGTATGTTTATCATCGTCAAACATCAAAATGATCTATAGCAAAAGAAAATAATACTTTTTTCTTTAAATTTTCGTTTGTCAAAACTATTCTTACTTATTTTCGATGCATCGTTTTTTTATGGTTCACTATTCATATTCAATCGATAAATTGGTATATACGTAGAAGAAAAGCGAAGTAGAGACACTAATACACACATTGATTTTTCTTCCTTTTCTATGAGCCTAAATGTCAGTTTAAACAACAAGAAAAGTATGATTCTTCAAGGTGAAAAATTTTTTCTAATGCAAATTTATCGTTGATCAAGTTCGTCGTTCGATATATGATTCATACGAAACAAATGTATTGAAATGAATCACAAAATTGTTTTAACGAACAACACACAAGATGAAAGATATTTCTGTCCTATTTATGATTGCACATTGTTTATGAAGCAGCAGTAAAAACAACGATGAACTACGAAGACATATCATACTATTATGTTAATAAGTTATCGAGTTTTCTGTGAATTTCTATATCAATGTCGTTGTATTTATGAACAAGTATAATCTTATCAAGTACGATAAATAATTGATAGCCATGTGATGAATTCTTATATTTATTGACAGTTACTTGTAGAATGAACTTTTTATTTTAACCATAAATGCAATTAAAAATCACGTAGAGCTGACTGTTATCATACTGAATGCTTTATCTAGAATTTATTAAATCTACATTTATTTTCTGTTAGATTAAATGTTAACATTTGTTTTTCTTTATATTGATTCAAAGTACAAAAATACCATTATAGTTTCGAATTCTTATTCTTCGATGAATGTAATTCTAGTTCAATTCGTTATGGATACATTTTTTGGATATGAATTTTGACTATTAGTCACTTGTGAGTCTATTCATTTTCATTTCGATTCAACGATAATTTTTTTTGTAGTAAAAAATTCAGAAATTTATTTTTGTTTTTTCGAGATAATATGGCGAGATATTGGTTCTCAACGATCTTTTTTTTGTCTTTTTTATTCAAACAATAGAGTAACCACCAACAAAGCAAAAACACAAAAACAATGTTTTTACATGATTTTTGTAATAATATATTTCGTCGTTGCTGTTGTTTGGCTTGTTCATCATTGTTTATTCCTTTTCTTCGGCGCGTAAACGTGCATTTGGATTAGTTACTTTAATAGCTAATTGTTGAGCACGTTCGATAATTTTCTTACGATTCGGTGCTGATACGGTATGACCTATTTCAGCAGCAAATTTACGATTTTGCATTAATAACATTTCTAATTCCTGATTGATAAAAATTCATAATATTGAAATGAGTTTTTATAGTTGGTCTTTGAATGATTTACCTTAACATTGTTAACAAGAAATGCACGGAAACCATCTGGACGCATGTGTCGTGTACGCTTATCGGAACCATAACCAATCGATGGCATTAAATAGACACCCTTGAAACGTCGACGAACACGATTGTCAATACCACGTGGTTTACGCCAGCTTGGCTAAAAGGAATTGTCTTAAAATTATTACTACGTACTACATAACGAGAATAGAACATACAAGTAGGCGAATATATCGATCACTTTGATGGCGAACAAATTTTTTTGTACGTTTTTTAAGAATTTTTCCTTTGACCAATGGACGTAGTTTTGTTGATGTTGAGGCCATTGTTTAATAAACTATGATCTAAAATCATTGAATGTTAGTTAATTTTTGATTTCATTTCTTTAGTTTTTTTTTCTCTTTATGTATAGATTTATTATGTTTTGTTTGCTTCGGATTGAAAAATATGAGTATGTAGAAACATAGGTTTCGGCTATTTTTTTTTCGTATGTTTTTATTATTGGGCCGAAGTTGATTTTGTTGTTATCATCAAAAACAGATCTTCTTTTTTTTGCGAAGTTTTTCCTTACAAAAACAAAAACAAAAAATGACGATAGCAAAAGTCGTTGTTTATTTCATTTTTGTTTATTGCTGATCAGCTTGACCGGGACCACCTCGGTTACTATCTCGAAATCCACGACCACGACCGTAACCGCCACGCTAGAAAAAAAAAGAAAAGGAAAATTTTACATACACTTCCATGCTTCTCCGTGTTTTTCCTCTTACTGTTTCAATTCGAGCAGAACCAGCACCAACTTCGGCTTGTTTGTCATATCCAGTGCGACGATATTCTTGACGACTATGATCGCCTGGAGAGGATGGTCGAGCTGTATCAACTAGAATATTTGCGAGACATGTGAAATATGTCACAGTAAATTTCATCAATATAGAAAAATTATACCTCGTTTAGCTGCTTTAGCTCCTTCGGGTCTAGTTGGTCGTTTAAGTGTAGCCGGTACGATTTCAGGTGGTAAATTAAGGTATTCGCGTAAGAAATTGGTACCTTCATTATTTAGATACCAATAATAATGACGCCACGCAAATTGTTCTTTAACTAAATTACGTGATTTGAGTGACTGAAAATTAAGAAGAGATTTTCTTTCTTTTTTTGCTTTCTCGAATTTATTTCACGAAAAAAAAATAAGAAAACTTACTTGAAGTGCTTTAATAACATGAATATTCGGTACGGGAATGGCTGGATGTTTATCGAGACCGAAATCCTTCTCAGCAACAACAACACCTTCTTTCATTAGATACTCGTAGATGAGTGTGCGATGTTTTTTGGGCATCAACATTTTTAGGGCCCTTTTGTTTGAATCTCTTCTTTTTGTTTAAACTGAAATTTACCGAGATCTGAAATATGTGAAGAAAGAAAAAAACCATGATATTCAAAAAGAAGAATATTTAAAAATATTCATTTATCGAATACTAGCATGCCTGTTTATTGATGTATGGAAGGATTTTATTGGATTGAATACAGTAAAAAATGGATTGATAGTTGAACATCTCAGAAAAGGTTTTCATGTGAAAATTTTAAAATTTAAATTCTTGTTTGTTTTATCTAAAAAAATCCTAATATTTATTAGAAAACTAAAATGTAGTATGTTTTATCTTTAGAAAAAAATCTTGTGAAAATTGTTCGTATACTACTGACATCTTTCAGAGAGATCGAGCCGTAATAATAAAAGTGAAGAATATATTAAGTGATTCAGTAGTAAGCATTTTTTGCTGGTAGAATTCGATCAAATTACAAATGAGTAACAATTGAAGCGTAGAATAGTCAAAACAAACAGTAAGTGTATGGATCCTACTCTATTTTTCTGTATGCATTACACTTGATATGATTTCAGTAATCAAATAATTATTTTATGTAAATGAAAATTTCATTAAGACATATTCATCTGACTGCACTTTCTTCTTCGCTTTATATAATTAAATTCTTTGAAATTGACGTATCTTGGTAACGAGGCAGTCTTAACTATCGATTCTATTTACTAAATTTATCAAAACAAGCTCACATAACAGAAATGTGAACGCTTTGACACGTTATTTTGCCTTATACAAGAAGTAAGCGAGTTGCGAATTGAGTTCGAATTCGGCTTCTGTTGAGTACCTCTGACGATTTCGAAAACATTCCATTGAATGAGTGATCCATCGAATGCAAATTTGTTTCATTTCCCTTTTTTTCCTTTGCAATCGATTTCCTTATTGCAATCATTCGTTTTTCAGTTTTACAAGGAGGTAGTTTAGCTAGCAATTGATGATCAAGTCACATTCGATTTAATCATAATACAACTAGACATGAAACTTTTGTACGAATAGTTCTTGAATTAACATAACTATAATTTGTAACACACTACAAACATGATACCAAGCTAAGAATCGTAGTAACTACATCATTTCTTCAAGTAATGTTTGACCTGGAAAGCTTACTCTCGTCGTATTTTAGTAAGTAGCTGAAAGACATTTGCTCCGATTTGAAATAACTGTATAATTATAATTTCTAATTAGTAGCTTAATTCAACTCTAAGTGCCATGTTATGATAAATTCATGCTAGTTCAATATTATTAAATTTAAGTATCTCATATTCTCGAAATATTAAAATCACAAGTAGAATTCAGTAGCTTATGACAATATACATATACGATAGCCGTTATATATGACCGAAGAGGAGATAATATATTTAAAGTAATTCAAATTTGATTTACTGTCGCTGATCAGACGAGCATACATCTGATCTATACAATAGACAAAATGGTGAAATACAAAATAAACCCGAGAATTATAGTGCGTGCCACTAGCACATTGTCCTTAACAAAGTCAGTCTTATTACAAAAAAGAGAAAACAATAGTTAACGAAAATTAAATTAAGCATGTTCAACAAACGATTCAACGTTGTTTAATCATTACGGGCGATAAGAAAACTTGAAAGAAAATGATAGCTCAATCGAGCACTTCTATCGTTTGCCTACATTCCCCCATCTTTATAAGTATAATTTCGGGTTCTGTTAGGTTCGACGACATGAATTTATACTTTTTGGCCAGAGATCGAAGTGAGAATGGACCCCGGACTAGGACGGCGAGGAGGAATTCTAGACCGTTTCTGCCTCTGCAATTCACTTCTGGGCAGATTCTCTGAAATTTCCATATTATTGCATCACTAACAAAGAAAAAAGCTCACTGACTCATATCTTTCGTATGATTTTAGAATTCTCAAAGAATTCATTCAATGAGACTTTTCTCATTGAATTATACTGATTTTACTAAATTTCCAATCTATTGTATGGAATAATGAGAAATGAACTTTTTTTTTAAAGTTTTCTATATCAGTAATCATAAGAGCAGCGAGATCTACACTTGGAGAAATTTTCTAATTGAAGTTATTTATTTACATTTTTCTCCCAATACATTATAACAGGAATACTAAATTCGAGATGACATAATAAGAATTATCCCTATTGAGCTTTTATTTTTATTACGGGCAGACTGTGAACTTAAACAAAACTTATCAATTGATAAGATTATTTTAGAAAATTAATGTCGTTCTAAGAGAGCAAACTATAGTTTCTATCAGAGTTCTGACTCAGCATACACTTTTTCTAGCTGAATAATTTAATTACTACTGGTACCCACACCCACCATCTCTTATTCCTAATACTTATCAGAGTAGTAATTACTCATGTGTTGTGAATCGTAAAAAACACGCTCAAAATTAACTTTCCTTCGACATATAGTATTGCTTCGATTTTTGTACCGACTTGGGTTAAAACTAATCATCGCTGATCCTTGGTTACATCTATCCGTATTTTTCACCGTAGATTCGCCGTACACGATCAATTTTAGTGAGATGCCATGTCAAAACGGACCATATTGCATCTTAATAATTCAATGTTCCATAATCATTCCATTACTCAAGAATGAAAACCGAAACAAATTTTTTAGGCTCTTATTCGAAAACAGCACAAAATCTTGCGCCTAATCTAAAATTTTTCATTCATATTATATATTATTTAATGACGGGGAGCAAAGGTGCACATTTCTTCCATCGGTGCGCTCAATATGCTTTTGAGAGCAGTAGAAAAGTATAAAGAAATGATTCTTTATTTCGAAATTCAAATTCGCTATTTAAATAAAATGAAAAATATGTCTACTGCACCATTTTTTAATTTTATATTAATGTGAGATAAATACATAAAAATTTTGTGGAAAATCGTGAAATGAATTATTGAAACATCTACAGTTTCTATAATTGGAATAAATAAAACACACTTGCAATAAAAACACATTATTTCCAGTGCTCTATTAATTATTTCCGAGTTTGTTCAGATTATAGTAGTTTGTCATCGAAAATTTCTATACGTGTCATAAATATAATATCATGGCTTAGCAACGTTTGATATTCAAATATATCATCTACAGAGAAAGAAAAATTTGTAGTAGCATTCCACATATCGTCGATAATTTACCTCGAGATTATAATATAGTCGAATTACATCATTATCGTGTATGATTAAGAAATGTTATTTATTCATGGTAGTGATGATGAAATAAGACAGAAGATTTAAATTCATAAACGACATCCGGTACAAATAGTTCAATTAATCTCTTCAACTAACTACCACATCTATTAGAGTTACGTGTCAATTTCAATTCTCTATTAATAAATAACAATCAAAATCAAAAGTATAACCTGCGTCGCAAAAGTAATTACCGAAACGTCGATGTAAGGTTCTTCTGTTAGAAACATCGTAGAGAGGCAAACTTTATTTATTAGAAAGGGCAGAGACGGAACTACAAATTTCGTATCTGCCATATTTTTATATATAATGCATCTGAGAAGAAATAATAGCCAAAACACCAGCACCTCTAAAAAAATTTCTTGGAACTTGATCAACAAGTAGCGAAAAAAAACATTGCCAATGATCATTTTTGTCGCATGAAGAGCGCTCTTTGCAATCGTGTATTAGAGATAAAACTTACTCTTGGTTTTAACAAGAGCACATTACTTTTTCTCAAACAGACTGAAAAATTTGATTGTTCTCATTATTTGACCGAGTTGTAGCAATAGAAAATACCTATTGAATCGCTTTTTTCTGATAAGTTTCTTAGATTTTATATATTCTGAACGAATATAGCAAATCAAATTGATTTCAAGTACAGTTTCTCGAGATTGTAATGTTATTTGTGCAAGTTGATAGTTCTTGGGAAAACGCTGCTTGTTACAAAAGTTTCTGCCTTCAAGATTTTTCACTTGAGGACTCGTGAATGGATCTAAAATATTTTAACAATGCTGATGTAGATAGAATTTTTTGTGCGTTACATTTTAGCGTAATTTGTTGTGAAAACTTAGCGCATGCTGCATAAAGTTAATTAGAAACACAAATTTTACAGGCTTCAAAATAGTTGCAAGTACTCTTTTTACAGGTACTTGATTTTTGGCTTTTATTTCTTCTCAAGTTCATTATGTAAAAAACATTGCTGGTACAAAATTTATAGTTCGGTCTTTCCTGTTTCTAATAAAAAAAAAATTTGCCTCTCTACGCTGTTTTTAAGAGAAGAACCATACCTCGATATTTCGGCAATTACTTTAGCAACACAAGTTTGTGCGTGCATGGTCTGATTTTAGTTGAAGCTGTACCATAAGTACATTTATATACATGTATTTATATTCTATGTCGAATTGGAATTCGAAGAAAAGTATCTATATGTCCTATCCTGACTCTATTGTATACATCACATAGTGAATTAAATAAACTCTGAATCTTTTCAATGATTAGATATCGGTTTCAAACAATCCTTCACCGCTACTCATTATTATCAATGTTTGAAAAAGAAAAATACAAAAACATTTTATTCACTCAATTACATTCTTGCAAGTAGCTGGTAATTAAGAGTTTCCGTTTCTAAAAACATATCTGTCATGATGCAGTCCTTCCTATGTTTTATCCGTATGTAAAAATATCCTTCGTTATCACATGTCACGTCAAGAGATTTTTACTGCAGGATTTTTCTATGGTGAAGTTAAAGTAACATTTACTATGATAACAGTTCAAAGATCGATTATTCAATAAGGATCCCGCTTTGTTTAATCCATCTCTTCAGAACAAGTAGGTCGTCGCAATCGGAATCTTTCGGTTTATTAGTTTATAAAACTTTCTAGTAAATATTAATTCAGAAGAATTTGCGGAATGATGCATGATATTCGTTTGTGTCGAAGGGTAACTAATTAAATTAGTTGCTAAACGAACGATTGCATTTAAATAACATACATAAATCTGTAGGAAGTTTTGTCTTTGATCATGTTGTTTGAATAATATTTATTTTACCTACAGAAAGAATATTCAAGAGATTTTAATTCTTTTATATATAGTCAGTACATTCTGTTAAAGAATCTCTGTCACGATTGGTTCTGGTGTCTTTTTTGTTTTAATTAAAATAAACTTGTTCAGTTTTAGCTGTCAGTTTCCACATGGGAAAGTATCAAACTCTGACAACTAGTAAATCCAAATAGAAAATCTCGAAAGTCTATTTTAAGCGATAGTAGCAATGAAATATTACAACACAGGTCATTTTAACCTGCTTTCAGTTGTTGTTCTATTCAATATTCTATATATATATTTATATTTATATCTATATCTATATATCTGAAATATGACATGTGCGATGGTCTTAACATTAAACCATCACATCATCGAAATGCCCAACAGTATGATCAAAATTCAGCCATTTTTTTAATAAAGAATCTTTTCCAAATCTGTTCTTACATGTCATATTAGATATAATTACCTCTAAACATTCTACCTTTACCTCTACTAATTTTCTTTTTGCATCTGTATCTATGCTGCTGACAAGTATAGGCAATAGAACATCGTATTCAATGCACTACTGTGCATCTATTTTCGTAGCTTTTATCTTCGTTCTATAAATATCTGATGAAAAGCTTATTTACTCAAGACAGATTAATAGATAGAAATATTAAAATTCATTCTATATATCATGAATCGAATTAGCATCCTTCTGAATCTTGAGAATACGTTCAACTGGTTAGTAACAATTGATATAGAAAATTCTTTTGGATAATCTCACTGAATGACATATCTTTATCGAAAAATTAGCAAGAATAGTATCGTACGATAAGTAAATCTATTGATAACTTATGATATGACAAAAGAAAATTTTGATTGCTTATGCGAATATTTATACAAGTATATACACTATTTCACTTCAGGCGCAAATCATATGATTATGTATAAAAATCTTTGATATGTGTGCTATGCGTATAGAAACATCAAAACTAGATACAATTTGACATCGTTGGAGTGCTTCTATTATTGGATAAAATATAACATTGCACTCTATGTGTTATATAAGACGTATGTTCTATATATGCATAGATAAATGATAATGTGAATAAAATATTTGTTTTTTTTTCTTTTTATTTCGAAACATCATAATGAAGCATAAACATATAAAATAATGTGAAATATAGCAATAAAGAAATATAAATACAAAAAATACATGCCATTTTACAATTGAAATTTTAAAAAAAGAAACAAAGTGCATCAAATTTACAAAAAGCAAAGTAGTAATTTTGAAGGATGAAGCGAAACATGAAGCAGAAATAAATAATATAGTTACAGCAGCTGAATTGAAATGAGTAATATAGTTTGTGTTTTGTTTATCCAACAATGTAATTACATTTCATTCAGAAAGACTTTCACGTAACATCGTAGCTTTTTGACGAAGTGTATCACTATCATCAATTTGAGCAGTATCTTCGCCATCATTAGGATTATAATTGTCATGATTAGCATGATCATCGTCATCATCATTACTATCACAATCACTATCATTTTCATCTTCGTCATCTGTATCGAGCGAATTTTGAATCATTTCAAAAACACGTCGATTAAATTCAGCTCGATTATCTCGATAAAGTAAGGCAGCTTCTAAATTAGCTGGACTTAGTGGATTTGGATCAATAAGAAGAAGACGAATCGAATGTAGAATAGCCATAACATCATAGGATGGTGACCAACCATCTTTCAATATATCAACACAAATTAATCCATCTTCCCACCAAACATTAGGATGAAAAACTTTTGTAATGAAACGAACTTGTGGTGGATGAAGTGGATAATCATCAGGAAAATTTAATTGAAGTTGAAATGCTCCAGATTCATACACACTTTCTTCAGGTCCACAAATAATAGCATTCCATACAAATAGATTGTCTGCGGATGGACTAGCATTGATGCCTTCTGCTTTATTTTTTAGCAATTGTCGAAAATCCTGTTGTAATCGTCGAACAGCCATTGTTGATGATTGATTCAGATAGGTTTTTTTTGTAAGTGAGCAGTAAAATAGAAAATAGTTTATCTAGAAATAAATGAGAAAATAAACAATCATAAAATTGTCATCATTTACGAAAAAATATGATAATAGTCATAAATAATAATCGATTTCTAAATAGAGAATCTAAACGAATTAATTTTCTTTTCATGGATGAAATCACGCATATATATATACATAGAAGTGTCATCAAAATATTTGATAATCGTCAATGAAAATCGAATAGTTTGAATAGTATCCGTTCTAATGAATTAGAAAAGTAATGTGTACAGTAGAAGACGTAAACAATATATTATCAAGAAAACTTACACGTTTATCATCAAGTAATAATCATCAATTTAATAAATCCAATTTTAAAATTATGAAGCCATGAAAATGAACTTGTGTATCATGTAGCTCACATGGATTTGTCTGGATGAAATATTTTCATTGAACGACGTTGAGCTTTAATTAAAAATCATGAAATTAATTTTTATGAAAATGTTGGTGCTTATAATCTAAATATAGAAACATCTTCATTCATGTTTCATCGCTAGAGTGAAAATATGACCTTCCAAATCCTTGCAACTATGGATATGCCTTAGAAATTAAGAAAAAAGAAAGACTATTTAATATTCTATGCATGCGCAGTTGTCGGATGTATTATTTTTATAAAGAAGTCTCTAGCGAACTTATCGTGAGGAGATATTTTTTCAAAGTTGTTGAATCTGATTTCTTGGGAAGTAAAAAGAAGGTTCCATAGATGAGAATTTCGGTTTAAATATTCTCACATCTATAGTACTAAACAAATATCGTAATGATAATATTTAAATATATCTTTATTCTTTTCATAATTTTTTACGAACAAATATGTAACAAGTGCTCATTTTTTTATTGCGAAAACAAACTTCTCAAACCTAGAAGAAACTATGTCATTTCTTACAACTTTTCATTTAAAACAATCTAACCATCTTACATCTATCGAATACTTTTGAAAACTTCACAAATTGGGTATACTGTTGAAATACCTCTCTATGGTTATTATTTTATCGTTTAATTATGGTATACCTATTACTTGAAGGAATTCTAATGTTATAAGAGGAAGTCGCTCGAAGTCTCAAGTATGACATTGATTGCTTTCTATTTTTTTCTCATGAAAAACCAAGAAATATATAGTGCACTAGATGTGACTAGTGCTCAAGTCGTAGGTGAGCAATATCCGACTGTAACGATGCAAGAGTTTTTAATAATTTCCGTTTTCTGGTCAAATTATTACTCTTTTATCTTTTCTTCCTTTCTCTGCATTTACTGATTCTCCTTCTTCACCATTGCTCTTATATAGATAGATAGATATATATATATAGGAAAAAGATATTTTAAAACCTAGTAGGCGAATAATCATCGGCTAGTAAGTACTGTCTAATTCTACTAGTTTGAAAATTCAGAATGAGACTTTTCAATATTCAATATTTATATTCATCATTCATCTAAATCAATCTATTGTTTATTTTAGAGTTACAACGAGAACTATCATGCGCTCCTTCTATGGTTTATTGATGATTAGTACTATTCTAATTCTTTTCATAGTTCAAATTAATGGTGGTTATTGGATATGTGATTGGGTGAATGGTCGTGGATGGATGTATTGCTCGCGTGGCTACTGTAACACTTTTGGAAGAAAACGAAGCACTACAATGAATGTTGAAGATACAAGTCCTACACAAAATGATGATGGCACCTATTGTTTAAATGGAGGAAGGTTTTGCTATACGTGTGAACCAATAGACGATGATGCTTGTCATATTACTCTAACGACAAACTATTTTCCTATGCATAAATCATATTTATACAATAAGCGATCAGACGAAGAATTTTGTCCTTAGAAAGCTAACTATACTGCTAATTCGTACTTTCCCATCCTGAATCTCTGTTGTACCGAAAAAACTTCAACAGAAAAAATAAAAATAAAAAAACACATACCATCGTATCTTATTTTTGCAATTAGTCAGTTGCACACACTGTCATGCTGTTGATTTTCGTCGATTCAGTAATCATGCATAATTTTGAATTCAGAAATATTGAAGCATTGTACTCTTTCATAACCAGTTTTTATAAATATCTAAATTGAACGTCGACAAATTGACGACATTTAAAATTGCCCATTTGTAGTTGAGATTGATCAAAGCGATTTGTAATGATTAATGCTTGAATAACTACGTGCTAACGTTATCATTAACTTATACACCAATACGATTTTCTACATAAGCATACATGAGCATACATCGGTATTTTATACCCCCAGCTATTTGCGTCTGTCCATGTCATAATTTCTAATTATTAACAGATACATAGCTTACATTCCGATCAGTCATATCATGAGATAGTGAAAACAAATGAAAGTTGGTTGTTTAAGCATGCACCAGTTTAGCTAATGACGTCGTTAATTTATAACAAAATGCATAAAATAAAGGGAAAATTGTCGAGAAAAAAATGATCGGTATGTAATACTTGTAGCCCTCTAACCTTCATATACGCATTTGTATTTTTCACATGCTGATTCAATAGTATGAATCTTCGAGATATGAATATGACAAAAGATAAAAAGAAATCAACAGATGTAGGTTATTATTTGTAGATTAGATGGAATCATAAAAAGAAGAAAAAAATAATGTTAAGGTTTCTTGAACTTCAAAATATCAATTTAAAGAATTCACTGTACGTACAATACGCAACAAAATGTATCAAGCAATCTAGACATAAATTAACCAAGCTATTGACTAGAAAAAATTGCATATGCTTCATGAAAGAAAGAAATAGTTATCTATTTCGTAATATTTATCATTTAAGTTTCTATGCAGTGAATTTATTCATTATATACAACAATGTAGTATTAACATTGAAAATAAGTTCTAGTTCATGAACAAGAAACATATCATCATCATCGCATATATTATCAAAACATCTTTCTCTTTAGATAAGGTTCGGAAAAAGTATTTTTAATACGTAAATGTCAGTCATCGTTTTTAGATAAAAATATCTTTTTCTATTCTATACATAAACAAATGTTTAGTTCATGGTTGATTTGTTTTCTCTACATAACATATGATTAGGTGAATGAAGAAATATGTTCGACTCTGTACACCTCGTATTAATTAGGCAAAGGAAAAACACAGCAATACATAAAACTTCGTCTTTGTATTCTTGCAAACTACTTTCTACTATGTTTCACAATTGATCATTCTTGATTCAAGGTTTCACTATTTTTATCAAACAGTAGTTAATACAGTACAATATCGAATTTATACTGGTGTTTTTTCTTTTTCAAGATAGGTCATCCTTCAATAAAAGTGTGACAAAAGAAAACAATTGTATATATAATGAAAGACACATAAGAAATTTTTCTTTTTACTTTATTTTTCGATGAACAAAACTATTCTATAAAATTCAACAAGACAATAAAAATTAAACTTCATCAATAGCCATTTCTACTGGAAATTTTTGTTCTTTTTTTCTTGCATCGTAAGTTTTAATTAAGATATCTACAACTTCTGAGGCAAGAAAGCCTGCAGTATTCAGATGAACTAGTTCAAGTATTAATACACCATCTTGCATGAGAAATTCTTCTGTGAATTCTTCCAATAAATATGGATGACTACATGATTTCGATCCACCTTTTAGATGAATACTTCGCATAAAATTTATTCGACTACGTCGCACAAAGGTATTGTACAACGTAGAGATGAATGAAATTAAATTTGATATGAATACATAAACGAAACAGAACCAAGCTAATGAAAAAAGTTTTTCATTTAGCATATTTATCGGTAAAACACATTGAACGGTGTAACGATGAAGATTACCAACTTCACGTATACGTAAGTCACATAGAGTTACACGAGGAAAATAAGGTGAATCAGTTAAAACAGAACTTCTTACAAATACACTATGCCATATACTGATACCATAAAACCAACCGGGCTGACCAAGAACCATATGAATAAATACTAGTTGAATAAAACTATTAATTAAATAGAGAAATTTAACCATGAAATAAATTGAACGAAGATAATTTCCTAAACGTTTACCACTCGTACAACATAGTGAACGACAAAAGCGATTAGTAAAATTGTCATTATTTTCATTCGTTTCACAGTAAAATTCTATACTGCCAGCAATTGTTTTTGGATTAGCTTTTGAAATAAGATGTTGTAGATCAATACCTGAACGTGTATTCATCGAACGCCAAAGCATACGTGGAAGATAGAAAAATAATGCACACAAAAGAAAAATGAATGGTGTCCATTGATAATAACCGATTTCAGTACGTTCTCGATCATATTTGCTATGCGGAATCGTCGCATTACTTGGCACATAATATGTATTAGCTATCCAACAATAATTGTTTGTATATTTTGTATAAGCACCAACGAATTGAGCTGGTACCCAACATGTTATTCGTTCAAAAATAAATGGACTACCAGTTGCAATCGATGCACAAACAAGTAAAAAGCCAACCATATAACGGTGATTAAGTCGATCAGCATGTTCATCATCGTTAGTTTTTGTCAATGATTTAATCCACGGAAGTCCTTGTGCAAAATTGAATAATTTCCCTGACATAGTTGCTCAATATCAGTAACCTAGAAAAGACATATAATAAGCAACAACATGGATATCGAATTGGAAGCAAATGATGATCACCAAAAACAAAAAACACTATTCAAGGAGAAACCTTCAACGGATATATATTGCGGTTTTATCTGTCAACTACACTCTGTTCTTTGATATATATATATATATTTACTTTCTTATAAAAGAAAAAAAAAGTTGAAAAGTAGCTGTAGATGATGGTTCTTTTCTCGTTAGTTATATTTGCTATGTTATGTGACGCATCTCTTTCTCTTTTTTCTCTTTTAGTTTTTTGAAAGTACACTTATTCAAATACGAATATTGGCCTTGCTTCTTATTTTGTGTTTTTAATACTTATCTCTGTCTTAGTATATCATTAAAGACAAATCTATTTAACAAAAGAAAAAATCTACAGTATTAGAAGGTGAGAATGACAAAAAGAAAACATCGAAAGAATGTCACTAACCAATTACTTCTAAAACATGAGAGCAAGACGATAATTAAAAAACAGTTGATTGGCATTTTTCTTAAAAAGACAAGTTTCGAATTTCGTTTTATGTGAAGAGAGAAGAGGAAAAGATATGATTCATCTGTATCAAGTAGAAAATGGAATACAGACGATGACATTTGTTTTAAGTCCATAGAAAAAAAACTGTTTTGTAGTAATTCAACTAATTTGATGATGAATTCGTCTAAAAATTGATGGCTATCGGATTACGAATAATCGATATATTTTAAATTTCTATTCCAAACACTAGAATCAGTAGATGAAAATAGATAACAAATACTATATTTACAAGTGTTTATTTTGTTGTCATAAATTTTTGAAACAAATATAATTAATGTGTCATTTATCAATGACATCTCTGTATGTATATACGTCATAATGAATTTGACCATGAAGAATTACACTACATGTCAGTACGTGTTATTTTAACTCAGCATAGATATCATAATAAACAATAAAAAAAATCTATCTAGTTCATAAGTTATATGATAAATCAATAAGTTTTGTTTTTATTTAAGTTAATATTATTTTGTTTTAACATTTTCATAAAGACTCACGAATACTTCTCGATTTATTTTCATCCTACATGAACTTTATCTATAGGTCGACGTGATTGAAATTAAGACTGATGAAGATAACAGCCATATACTGTGTAACATATTAGCAAAATAATCTAGTGAAAATTAGAAAGATAATTCATCTATGTCATAATTCAAAAACTAACATACGAAAATGTCTTTCATCTATTACGATAGTATTCGTTCGAGAATCAAAAAACGAAAGACACAGTATATTTGATAAAATCCTTTTTAAAGCTGTACACGTGACATTTACGTGATAAGAGACATGGGAAGTGTAAAAATACGATAGTTCTCAATTCTACATATGTTCACTTCCTTTTCGCTCGAAAAATAAAAACTAAAAATGATTTGCTACTATTCAGTAATTCTATCAGAATTTTTCGAATTCTGAATTCCATTTATAAAATTCTTTCTCTACAGTTCATCGTTTTCAAAAAATCAAAGTCTTCATACAATACTATTGAAATGGTACATACCTATTTTCATTTCTACACGAAATCATTCACATTATTTTTTCTTTTCATTGTTTGATTTGTATGTATTGTAGTTTAAACTTTTGATGTGTTTAAATACATTTATGAATTGCATTCGTATCTTTTATCTATGACTACGTAGTATCACTTTACATATGAAATGAGATGAATCTTTTCATCATGGAACTTGTGTTATGCTTATTTCAAAAGAACATGTCCTTCGTACAATCTCATGATGAGCTCAAAATTTATCGATTTTGTTTTTGTTGAAGTCGATCTACTAATCTTTATGATTACTATAAATCTTTCAGGTTTAGAGTGGATTTCGTACGATAACAGTTACTAGAGTGTTTTCGTACGAAATTCTCGTATTACGATGGAGTATAATAAACCTATACGATTACTATTACATGCAGCTGCTAATACAATGTCCCATTTTATTGTTCTCTACATATTTAAAATGATTGAAGTTTATTAGAGAAATAAATGACACACATCAAAAATCTATTTCCATATAGTAATTCTTATGGATGTCATCTTAGTGATGTTTAATGTCATGCTTATTATACAGCAATGACTGACTGAGATTTTATGATTTTATGAGAATATAACTTACATTTGATTGGAATATAGATTAAACACAATCTATTTTTAAAGAGACATGAATCAACCATCATTGATACTACTGTGTCAATAGTAATTATTTTTATTATTAAACCCTTTTATATCGACATCATTACGCGTGTGTAGAACAACAAAAATTTCATGATTGATATTCTTTCAGGACGAGTATCAAATTCCTCACTGATAGTTTTGCAGTCATCATTCGATACATTTATTATACGCTTCAATTAGTAAATCACTACAAGAAAAGCCTCATTTCTATGGTTACGCGATCTGTTCTCTGCATGAGAAAAACATTTGAATTATGTACTTTACTTTATCTCAATTTTTAATCCGGAATATATTTTCTCAAGATCTCCTTATCAGTCATTGTTAACTTAATTGTTCTATGTATTTTTTGTACTCGAAAAGATTGACTTCTAATTTGAATTGAGTAATGATTCTAGCATAAGTCATCATTTTTCATATTAAAAATTTGTCTACTTCATACATCCGCTGAACGCTAACAAGATTGAGTGTGCATTATAAAAGTAAAGCATGTTCAATTACAATATATCTATTCAATTAACGACAGCATAAGGATACCGTAAAAATAATGAACTCTATATCAATTAACTTACTTTTATTTTTTGTTCGAATAAAATAGTTCAAGAAAAATGTCAACAAGAACACTTCAATACAATCATATGATAGAGAGACTTTTATGAAATGATGTGGAATAAGCTTTCATTGTTCAATTTATGTTTTGAACGTACTGAATAACCTGATTTTTACTTTTCAACTAGGATTTATTTTAGTAACGCTTTCTCAAACCATGTGCATATGTGATCACAGTAATATCCACTTCTATTTTTCCATAAAAGTCGTGTAAACACAATGAATTAGTTATACTTTTGTTAATCAATAGAATTTTCCGTGATCCTATCGACTACTCTAATAATAATGTTAGATATTGACCAGTATGGAACATAGAAACTAGTTTTATTCGAAAGTCAAGGGATTTCCAATATGCAATAAAACTAATTCTAACAATGTCATCTATCAATACAAGACAAACAACGAGTGTTCACTATCTATTCAAGTTGTGTATCTTGGAATTTAAATGACAATCTCATCAACAATAATATCCTCAACTATGACAATAAAACAATTTTAGGATAATCAATTTGCAAAAATAATCAAGCTTTTTTCACATTCAATCAAGTAAAAAATTTATCTCGTGGAATCACTATTCTCTATCTTCTATCACTCCTGAAATAACCTCTCTACTATAATCTAAATCAAAAATAGGTAGTTATCGGCATGCAAAAAAAATAACTGGTTATTATATTGAATATAATCAGTAAATTATAACCAAGAATCAGTTGAACGGTCTTATATTTTATCAATTTAAATCCAATGACATCAATTACTATGTACAGGCTTTTCTATTATTTATTTTGAAATAAATCAAAAGAAAAAACGAATAGTTTTCAACACGATATCAATCAACTCTCAATGCATTCCATCTTCTATTAGCGTTAAAATTTGATGTGTGCGTACCACGAATCAATACACTAGTTTATGTCCGATGGCATGAGATAATAGAAATTAAAAAGCTCAATGATTTATGCATGAATTCTGTTAGTCAATCGAATAAATAAAAGAGCGAAGCAAGTCAATAACGAAGGATCAGAACTTTTCAAAAAAACTGTTTGCAAAATCGAGCCAATCGATGAAACTACAATATACGTAGACTATATTCCTATTTCCCAGTATCAATATGATTTTAGACATTATTTCATTGTTAAACTTGAATTAATAAAAATAAATAATGAATGCCTTTTGTCTTGTCATCACTGTCCTAAAGTAATTTACTCTTGAACTAAATTTGTCAGAATTGACGATTGGTGAAATCATAATTCAATTTTTAATATCAAGTATCATTATTCTCTTCAGACATATTTTATTCTCCCTATCTAAACCCTTCACTGCCGAAGGTGATATTAGAAGAACCAGTGATAAAATAACTATAAAAACAAAGTCTTAATCCACCCAATATGTCACCAGTATGGACCAGTGGATCGGCTTGACAATTTATAATTTTTTCTCCACTCTGATGGCGTTGATTAGACGAAAGTATTATCTAGTTCTCTCGATTTGAGCAATAGGAAAATGAATAAGTGAGCATACATGTTTCAGATACACATTCTTCAAAAACATCCACTTGTTATCTAAGTAATAATATTATGAATGAAAGCATTTTAATCAATGACTAAAATATTTCATTCTACTTTTGCTGAGTCATGATTTAAAAAAATAATATGTACAACCGACGCCATTTCTACCTTGATCTATCAATAGTCGTTTTAGTGTTCATTTAGTGGCTCATCATTTCGTATTCAGCCAACAATTGGAAATTTGTTTCGAAACACTGTGAATTCTTAAGTAAACACTTCTATCGATATATATATCATACAACATGCTCCAGAGACACCTTGTGTTTATGAATAAAAAGAGAATTCTGAAAATTGTTTTGAATTTTTTCTAATTTTCAAATTTTGTAGATTATCTTTTTCCAAGAAAGACTAATGAAAAACTGTAATCGTTTTCATTAATCGATAGTGCATAAAGTTCTCTAAAACTGACACAGAAATAACAAAGAATCGACTACTTTGACTTGTTTAATAGTGATCTAGCCGATGTCCACGACTGTGTACTTTCGGGAATAAAGTGATTAAGTCGAATCTGTCGCACAATAAACATTAAATTTAAAATTAGTTACTTAGTATGTCATACATAAATTAAGTTTACTGTTTCTCGAAATGAAATTCCAATGCACCCTACTTGTCATGAACAAAGTTAATTGTTAGCAATTGAAACAAAAAACGATTAATTGAAAATATTATTTCAATTCAAAAGTCTTTTATTAAACAGTAAGTTTACTGTTCAGTACAAATTAAGATTTATTTGTAAATGATTTCTAAGTTTGCCTATTCATCAATTAAACAAAAATTTGTAAAGAAGCTAAAATAGAATTGCTTCCGTCGGTAGTAGTAGGATGTCGCTAAAATAACACAGATATCAAAGATTGGTCTCTAATGCGATGCAAAAGTATTATACGATTATTAATCATGCGTTGCATTTTATATGGATCAAAAGTAAATGTCTGACTGTGAATTTTTCTTAGTAATGATCTCACCTCTTGATTTCTGTTCAGATCAATTAGTTTGATGTGAAAATAATTCGATAAGTCATCAGTAAAGTAATTCACTGTTTTCATTGTTTCAAGTTTAACAGATGTGAAATGTCTCGTTCTACTTTATACTTCATGATATGTAAACTAGAACCTAATGAGTTCGTCTATTTCAAACAAATAAAATGAGACTATCTAACAGAAAGAGTTTAAAATTAAGAAAATAAGATCGTTTCTTTATGTAATAATAAAGATATAACATTGATGAATATTGACTATAGAAGATTTATTTTTTGTTCGCTTTATAAAACGATTGTAACATTTGGCAGATGTAAAGAGGAAACAAGCAATACAAATTTCTTTTCAAGATCATATCAGGACTAGTAAAAAGAGAAACAAAGGACAAGGTGCAAAACACAGATAACATACAATCAAAAGCAAGCAGCATGTATAAATGAATATTAGAGTAGAAAAATTCAAATTATTAAAAATATTAAAAACAGAAGAAATAGATAGTTCCATAGTTCATTGTGTTTTAGACACCAGCTGATTCATTTGGTACAGTAATAAGTTCTTTGCCAGCTTTTAAATGTGTTTTAAATTGTTCAGGAATTGGATGTTCTTTATATTCTCCATCACCGAATGGAACATTGATTGTCATTTCGGATGATTTGGATGTTATGAATTGTGTATCAAGCGAAGTTTTACATAGATATACATGACAGCCATCAGTTTTTTCAATTTGAATTGTTGGTACATAATCTAATACTTGTGCTTTCATACTACGACAATTAATGAATTCAACTAATGACACAACAGATGTAAATTGAATGCCAACTTTTGTACATTGATCAAGTACGATTGAATTGACTTTACCTTCGACTAATATTGTTGAATTCGAACATTTATAAATATAAACTGTTTGTTTCATATTAGTTTCAGTAATTTTAAGATCTTGTCGATCTTTATGGAATTCAACAACCCATTTATTACCTTCGAGAGCTAGCTTAGGTGGACCAGATGTTAATGTTGATGAAGTTTTTGAAGTAGTCTCCTGAAATATACAATCGAATAAAATAAAACAGTTATCTCTTTCTATTTCAGAAACTCAATATATGTGATTAGAATATGACACATAGAACTTACTTGAACTTTAGTCGGTACTTGTGAACGTGCCAATGGTTGATCTCGTAGTTGAGGATTTTTATGAAGTTTAACTTCATCGGGGACTTTTTTCAAATGAGATGCAGCGCTTGCTCCTAAAGAATTAATCGAATCCATAAGTTCAGCTCGCGATTGACCCTCCTGATCGTGAATTGACGACGATAATAATGACGATGGTGGAGGAGGAGGAGGTGGCGGAGGTGGTGGTGGAGGAGCACTACCACTTTTACTAGTAATATCAATGGCAGCAGCCACACTTGAACCTTGTTGACCATGAATATTCCATGTTAAACCTGTTGTATGATATTGTTTAACATAAGCGTATAATTCACTTAAAACTTTCATCCATTGATTAACCCAATCAACATGTGTCGCATCTTTTTCTTTGAATTCTTTTAGAACTCGATTAGCATAAAATTGTGAAGCATCAGACATTTCTTTAATATATGGAGCAGGTGCTGGTGAAACAAGAATCCAACCCAATGCTGGAATACCTTCCGATATGGACGACAGATGATTAAATAATGTTGATTTACGATTCTTATTTCTGCAAGCTGAAATATTAAATGAAAATTTATTTTTATCTGTATATCGAGTATGACATTGGAAATAGAAATCTTTCGTACCACAAATCGCTTCGATTTCTATTGATTGTGACTTAATCATTTCTTGTATTTCTTGATCATTTGTTGGTTTTTTATTCTGTATTGCTTTTCGAACAAATTCTAACTGAGCATCGAACAGACGAGTAACATGATCAGTTATCGTTGGTAATTCGCCGCCTATTTTACGTGAAAATATCACAAATGATGCTAATGCACCATCAATGATAGCCTTATAATTTGTTACAACAGGCAAATTATCATGCATATGTGAATTCATCGCTAAAGAACAACAGTAAAATATCAAAAATAAAAGATTTTCTTTTAGATAATTATGTTACAAATTCAACTTACTAGATTAATCGGTGTTGTTTGTGTCTTACACTTGATAAACAGTCCACTATTGCATAGAGTATAGAGAGTGTTGTTTTCGTCGGAATAATCTATGGAAAAAAAAATAAAGACATAATGCCATAGAATACACTATTACTAATAACACCCACACAAGAAGGATAACTAAAAATCGAGCAACGACAGAATAAGTATAGACATGGAATGGAATACATCTCACGATAGTAATATAGCACCCACTCAAAACTACAGGCATTTATCATGCATTTTCTCCGTTCGCCCATAGAGAACCTAAGGAGAATGAGACAGAAAAGAGAGAGAGGGTGAAAGAAAAGAAGAAGAGTAAAGGGGCATTATGGTACAAACACAAGCACCATGTCTTGTGCTATGTACATGAAGCTGTAAGGATCAACGATACGGTAGATATATCTATAGATATATGTGTCTATAAATATCTATACCATGAACAACGAGATTTTTCTACTTTCCTTACCGGTCATTCTTTTGACCGTGTTGTATCTCTCTTCTCTTCTCTTCTCTTCTGCTTGTCAGATATACTGAAAAAGGAACCGATGAATCATAGAGAAATGATAGAAACGGAACAATTATCAATTGGTTAAGCACATGACTATTCAAAAGTCGAGGTCGCTTTTTTAGTAACAATCAATTAGACTCCTGAAAGACAATGAGTTCCTTTTAGCCATTTTATTAGGATTTAAATTTAAATCAATTAAAGTTAAACAATACTACGCAATTAGAAAAGTCGACTTTGTAATTATAATTCATTTTGCTTAATTGAAAAATTCATGTTATTATTTTAGATGAATATATATCAAGATATTTGAATTGAATTGAATTGAGTCATGAAATCGAAAAGGTGAAGATGAATTTTTGTTTTATTCTCGAACAAATCATGATTGAGAAAGAAATAAAAAATATTTATAATCGATGGTTGATTAAAATCAACCTAAAGCATAAACAATAATTTATTGATTTCTTTGGCAGAGTGTCTTATAGTTGTTTGTAATCAATTCATAACAATGATTGTTTCTTAAATTTTCAAGATTTTATTCTATCTCTGTTTTATTATTTTTAGCTTGTTCTATTCCGATTGACTTTTTATTTCATAAGTAAATTATTGGTTCAAATGCATATTCTACGAGATGTATCATCATTATTATTATTTTTTATTGCCTTGTGTCTTATTATTTTATTCTATCAAATACAGTACGCCTTTGAGCCAGCTGTACCAACAGAAATTCATGTGCCAATAAAAAGTGAAAAATTTAAAATCATCTCTGATCCATATCCATCTGTTTGTCATCAAAAATAATATTTTTTTTCTCAAAATAATTAATTTAATTTTCCTTTAGCTTTGGTATCAAAAGTATTGTTTGAAAAGTAAACTATCGCAAAAATTTGTTCTAGAAAATCTTCCTCAATATGTGAATAATGCACATTTATCAACACATTCAATATGTCGGTTCGTTCTTGGCTTGTCAGATTTGTTCTGTTCGAACAAAAAATATAAAACAAGGAAAAAATGATTCTCCATTCTAGGCAATTCGCCACAACATTCGATGCTTTATTTCGTCTCGAAGAAATTTTCGGTCTATTGAAATTATCACCAGTTTATCTAAATAAAATAAATCAATGGTTAAATAATGATCGAGAACTTCTAGAACAAATTAAAAAACAGGTACGTAATTCGATATTTCTAGAAACATATTGCAACGAACGAAGCCAAAAAAATAGGAAAATTACTGTGAAAAAAAAATAAATTCTAAACCAATTTAACAAAAAAACATGTAATCTAATCTTTTTAAAGCGTATCATTAAAATCTACAATCGATATACACATGAAGAAATGTTATACAACTATATGCGTAGTCAACGACCACAAACTAAAAGTGAAATATCACCTGAAAAATAGTACGATTTTCATGATTATCATAAATAGGAATGCTTCTTGCATGCTGTCTATTGTATATGCATTTGATTATCTCTCTAAATCGTTTATGTTCATGAATAAATTTATGCTGACTATCCTACTTCTTTTAATTTCAGTACACTACAATTGCTTGAAAGTAGCAAGAAAAATTGTGATTTTTGTGGAAAAAGTTATCTCAAGTAAGATTTTGTTTTTGTTTTCTTACAGATGATAGAGATGCAGTTTATTTTGATTTGCACTACAAAAGTACTAATTGAAATATTCACACACGGTTCTCTCTTTTGAAAAACATAATAAATAAGAGATTTCTATTGAATGAAACTTTTGATTCTACGACAACCTAGAACTATTCTCTAAAACATATATTGTGAATAGTTTACAGCCAGTGCCTTTTGTTTTCTAAATGTTCAATAAATTGTAAACATGTTTTTATGCTTTTCTCTATCGCAACGTGATTATTGAATTCCAAAACGGATCTAAGTACAACTAATATAACAATTAAACATCGATGACATTACTTTTCTACGATACTGCACATCGAAGAAATCATTGGAGAATATTTCATTTATTCATTTTACATCATTTGTGGAATGAAACGATTTCATAGTAGCTGTTGTCTATTCAAAATAAAAATAGATTTACTAGGGAAATCTTTTGTAATATCTGCTATAAATAAGCCATTCTTGATATTATATATTTCTTCGTTTTAGTTCAACAGCTGAAGATAATTTTGGACGTATTGAGCATCGTCTTTCATATACAGCTGCTAATACGTTTAAATATGATCGTTGGCATACACTTGTTGTATCACGTAATCATGATACATTACATTTAACAGAAGATGAATTAGCCGATATGTTTGAGTTAGCACAAGAATGGTTTCGTAAAGCTTATTCAATAGAACCAATGTACACATGTCCTGAAATGATATGGGATGCTATGCCGAAAAGTGGTGCTTCACAAATACATACACATCTACAAGCTAGTCTAGGTTATGATATTTACTATGGAAATATTGAACGAACAAGACAAGGTGCTCGTTATTATGCACAAAAAAACAATGGTAGAAATTACTTCAATGACTATCTCTTTATTCATGAAGTATTAGGTTTAGCAATAAGAATTGGCACTGCACATGTTATCGTACATCTTGTTTGTTGAATTCTATCTACATTTAATTTATTTATCATTAAGCGCATTGTTTTTCTATAGACACCAATTAAAGATCTCGAAATAATGATTATGGATGAAAACTTGAATAGAAATTTTTATAAAGCCGTACATCTAGTATTACGAAGTGAGCAGTGAAAACAATCTTGTTAAATATATAGTTAATATATCGACTTCTAGCTTTTATTGATGATCTTCATGAATATAGTTTTAGTTTCGGAATGTATTTACCTCCTATGGTAAGAAGATTTGTAAATAAATTTGTCGATTTGTTCTATTTTGCTCCTTACAGAATGAAACATCAATGAATGGTCATGAAATGCCAGTCGTATGTCGTCTTGTTTTTCGAAATCCTGTTACTAATTTGCGATCGGATATGAATGGACTCGATTTATATACGGTACACATGTAACTGTTGTCTTATTCATTCTTAAATTGTAGCTATTTTAGAGTTCGGTGATTGGCAAAGATCGTTATGTACTCTATCAACAATTGAAAGAGGGTATAGAAAAACGTCAAAAATAGTGACTGCATCATGAGTAAAATTATTTATCGTATTACTCTCAATTTGTTATCCGTCCTTATTTTGTTTTTCTCATTGTCTTTTTTCTTGATCTACATAAAACAAATAGTTATTGTAGATCTTGTTAAAATTCATAATCTATTTAATGTTTTTCATGATTTAGTTAGTATCTAAAAATGATACACTCAATTGTTTATTTGCTTCTCATTATTATTTGTTTATCTTACAATGTTTTGACAAATAAACAACAAAAGAAAAATTTTGATTATTTAAAAGAAAAATAATATGTATGAACATTTTTATGTAATTTTATTTAACTATTCACTTTGTTTTTCCAATTTATTGAACTCGAGTATAGTTACGGCGTCGACCTGGTATAACTTGCAAAACCACTTCTACGGGATTCGTTGTCAAAATTTCATCCGATTTATGTTTGCGTGGTACAGCTAAGATGATTGCACCTGTAAAACCCAATAGTTCCAAGAATAGAACACCACCTAAAACACCGCCAATGATTGGTAAATTTTTCTGTAGTAAATCAATTATAATATTTGAACAGCCTTTTATATATACGAAACACGACGGAGGTGGTTGTAATCTTTGCGATGTGTAATCTGTTAAGCCATTTACACCACAACACTTTAAGGAATTTTCCATATCATGAAATACATCCAATACTTTTGTCTCGTTTTTCGACAAAGCATTGGTAAAAACTGTTGTTAAACTATCTTTGTACACTGATTCAAGCTTCTCTTTGTAAGCGAATGCCATTATAAAACCAATAAATTCGATAAGCATCAAAATACCAAGAATAAGACCGTATGTGCATAATAAACATCGATTATCATATGAAGTTCCTATGTGAATATAATTTATAAAATAATGCATGGGTACATCTCATATGCATCTATATATATATAAATATATATTCAGATAGTTACCTATACAACCGCACACTGCAATCAGAATTGTGAAAACACCTCCACCAATCAGAACGAAAGCTAGAAAGCCCAATGACTGGCCTTCGAAACTGCTGACCTCGGTAAGTTTGTTTAACACGGCGGAAAATTTATTGTTAACTTTGATGTAGATGCCAAGACCAATTAATCCGATACCAACAAAGAAAAACAGAGTGTTCAAAATAAGTAGTATTCCTCGCATAAATGCAACAACACATGTTCGTGTTTTTACCATCGTAGAAAATTTTTATAAATATTGAAAAATGTTTCGAATAAATAAATGAAAAAGAGAAATGACCGTGCACACTTGTTTTGAATATGTAATCTTACACAACCATTCTCTGTTGTGATAAGAAATACAGACAAATTGAAATTGTTTATTTGCGTAACGTCATTATTGCTGTTTTTAATTCGTCTGATGACAACTAGAACAAAACAAAAAATATAGATAGCAATGATTCATTAGTCTAATGTAGTCACATACGCTCCAAATAATGATTTTTCAAAATCCATTAACTTCCTATGCAGAATTCATTCAGTAAAAGTCCAATGTATTGAAAAATCTCTAAAGCATGAAAAGTAAACATTGCTATATCATTGAAATTGAATCATCAAAATGTTGAGGCAAAATGTCGTAGAAAAACATTGGTTTGTTCTTACTACGATTAAGACACATGCGAGAGATCATTTCAAAAAAATATGTTATTCAAGGTTATGAACAATCGTTATATGCTACTTATGAATATTCGAGTTTTATTTATACTTGATGAATTGCTGCAGAAAAAATCAACGACAAGTCTCAGTATATATACAGATGTTTACAGTGAACATAACTCTGATGATTACATTGTTAATTATGTGGTTCACTAGAAAAAATTTTGATTATTTACTATAATATAGATGTGTGTACTAAAGATAATAACATGAAAATTTATATCAAGATTGTGTGATTCAGTTATGAGTACACTCAGATCTCTCATCCAATCTGACTGATTAGGAAATATTACTAGAGATTACATTAACATCACTGAATATTTTCTCATCTCATTTCTGACAAGTTGATTGAGTACTCATGTCTTCAGTTCCGACCAGACTGGTAAATCTCAAGATTCAGAAAATCATTTACAAGAGATCTTAGATTTGAATTGAAAAACATGATGAACTTCCTTGGCGTCGAAAATTTGAAAAATAATTTGTATTGTTTCTTTTTTGAAAATAGATATACATCGTTGACTATTGTAGAACTTTCGTTATCAATCTGACTGTTAATTCGAAAAGGATTTTATCTGTTAAAATACTTACAATAATAGTGGAGATTTCCTATTGACATTTCGACATATTTTATTAAACTAGAAAATCATGTTATTCATTTTTTTGTCGAGCACTTATTAATCAATAATTTTCCTAACCCTTTTATTCATGAGTGAAATCATGACAATTGGAAATTGAAATCTTAGCATAAAAATAATTTTTGAACCATTTCATAGAAATCAATCGATGGTCTTATTTAATATTTAATTTTTTTTTCTGATTGATTTTAATATGTTCTTTCAAACGGCATAGGTTATTCATGTAATGATAGAATTTGATGAAATACATTTTGCTCTTCGTTGCATTTTCAATCTTGAGAATAGAATCAAAATTACAAGAGCAACAATAAATTGTGTAGAGTGAACTCTGTTTTTTAAGATGTATCAAAAGAGTAAGTCTGGAAACAAATTGAACAGTCATAGAATATACTAGCGAAAGACTACGCAATTATTTCTATTGATCTACTTTTACAAAAAAAAATAGAAATTACTAAGAAAATTGGAATCAATACTGTTCTCTTGATGAATAAGAATTACGAGAAAAAATACCAAAGTAAACATCCAAGAAAATATCACCTCACAGAGAACTACGAAGTGGTGCCGTTGGCTTGTTTTGTGATTCTTCTTGTTGTTTTCGAGCTTTGAATTCACGTCGTCGCCGATGCAAAATAAGTTCTGTATAACCATTGGGTTGTTTCGTTCCATCAAGTACAAGTTCAAGTGCAGCTTGAAAAGCTATATTTTGATTGAAATTAACTGCCATTGGTAGATACTCAGGACTATCAGCATTTTGTTGATCAACAGTTTTCGCCATACGTTGAAAAGTTTCTATTATTTGTTGTTTAGTAACAATATTGTGTCGTAACCAATTGGCAATCAATTGACTGGAAATACGCAATGTTGCTCGATCTTCCATTAATCCAATATTATTTATATCGGGTACTTTTGAACAACCGATACCTTGGTCGATCCAGCGAACAACATAACCAAGTATACTTTGTGCATTATTATCTAGCTCACGCTGAATGTCTTCCGATGGCAGTTTCATCGTAAGAACTGGAATAGTTAACAAGTCATCAAGATAATCGTTCGACAAAGACGATGAAGATAATAGATTTTGACGAGCAAAAACATCGACCTGATGATAATGTAAAGTGTGTAGAGTAGCTGCAGTTGGCGATGGCACCCAAGCACACGTTGCTCCTGCTTGAGGATGAACAATCTTTTGTTGAAGCATTGCTGCCATCATATCAGGCATAGCCCACATTCCTTTGCCAATCTGAGCTTTGCCTGGTAGACCATGTCTTAGACCGATTTCAACATTATTCTTTTCATAGGCAGCTAGCCATTTAGCTTCTTTCATTTGACCTTTACGTACGAGAGGACCTGCTTCCATTGTTGTATGAATGTCATCCCCGGTTCGATCGAGAAATCCTGTATTAATGAAAACAAGTCGATCCTTTGCCTCGCGAATACATTCGCTAAGATTGAGTGTTGTACGACGTTCTTCATCCATGACGCCCATTTTCAGTGTATATCGTGGCAATTTAAGAAGATCTTCAACACGTGAAAAAAGGCGTGAAGTAAATGCAACTTCTTCTGGACCATGTTGTTTGGGTTTTACAACATAAATAGAACCAGTACGACTATTCTTAATGCCATTAGTTGACGTACCCTTGAGATCATGTATAGCAATTAATGTTGTTATAACGGCATCGAGAATACCTTCTGGAATTTCACGATTATCTTTATCTAATATTGCATCTGTATATAAGAAATGACCAACGTGACGAATAAAGAGAAGAGATCGACCGGGCAATTGTAATCTAGCCCCTGTTTTTGATACGTAAATTCGATCTGGATTAAGTTTTCGTGTTATCATTGTTTTGCCTTTAGGAAATTGAGCTTCTAAATTTCCTTTCATTAATCCAAGCCAATTACGATATAATTCAACCTTATCGTCTGCATCCACTGCTGCTATCGAATCTTCACAATCAACAATAGTAGTCAAGGCTGCTTCAAGAAATACATCTCTAATTCCGGCAGCATCATTTCGACAATGAGGTCGATCAATTTGAATTTCAATATGAAGACCATGATGTAGGAGAAGAATAGAATTAGGTGCATTAGCGTCACCTTGATAACCAACAAATTGATTAGTAGATTTTAATCCAACGACGGTATCATCTTGTAAAGTAACCTATCCAACAAAAGAAGAAGACGAGATCTACTATCGTTTCTTTCATTTTTAAAGTATGACGCTTGAAAAGTCATACGAAGAAAATCTTTCTTACTTTTAATTCTCCATGCTCAATACTATATTTCTTAGCATTGACATGAGATGAGCCATTAACTAATGGAACATATTGATCCAAAAATTTACGTGTGAATGCAATAACTCGATCGCCTCGTTTTTTATTATAGTTGCCTGTTTTTTCACAACCATCACTTTCAGGAATAGCATCGGTTCCATATAAAGCATCGTACAGAGAGCCCCAGCGTGAATTTGCTGCATTCAATGTAAATCGAGCATTCATCAATGGTACAACTAATTGTGAACCGGCTTGAACAGAAATTTCATCATCAACATTAGTTGTGCTGATTTGAAAATTATCAGCAGTATTTCGTCGACATAAATAACCAATATCGTATAAAAATGTTTTGTATTTAGCTATGTCATTATGTTTTCCTTGATGCGTTCGATGCCACTCATCGATTTTCATTTGAAATTCATCACGTTTTTTTAATAAACTATGATTAATTGGTGCAAGTTCAGAAATAATTGATTGTACACCAGTCCAAAATGCGATAGGATTAACATTTGTACCAGGTATGACTTCTTTACTCACGAAATTGAACAGAATCTTAGATATGTGTAACCCACCGACTCGTACTCGTCCACTGGTCATTATTAAGAATATTTTATACTTAAAAATAACAACAACAGATTACTTTGCTTGATAATAAGTGTGTGCGAGTTTGTTGTTTCTTTGCTTTTTTTAAAAATATAAATCACACTGCTTTCGAGTCTATACAAGTTAGGTCTGCTTTTCTTTCACCTCTTATCGTATCTATATTTCAAGTCCCAAAAAATAAAACTTTATCACCTGGTTATATGATGGGCTTGTTGACGTTCGACTACATAACCGAATATTCACTATTGACAAATAATTATATCAGATGTCACTGCTAATCATTGATCTTATTCTTTCAATATCGTATGTATATATTGAATGAAATAGAAAACAACGTTTGTTGGTGTCTCTATTAGCTCGAATGTAAAGAAAGAGAAATACGGAAAACTATGAAAATTTTATTATTTCAATTCATTTATTTCAAAATAGATTCATAGAAATAATTCCAAATACAAGCAACACGAAAAATAAGATTAACATTCTTAAATTTTACAATTGATCACAATAAATACCCACTTTAAGTTGTGTATCTATCGTTCGTTTATCTCTATCGATCTCTCTTCTTTTCTTTCATTCGTCATTCTCAGTTATTATCTTTGTGTGTATGTGTGCGTCGGTGTATTTGATATAATTCCATCGAGCCGATTTAAATTCTTTCTTTCTCTAATATGGGATCCCGTCGTGGTCGACTTAATTGGTCCAATTTAGAAGTACGCATCTCGGATGGCGATATAGAGAAACAACATCGTTTTAACGCTCCCGACACAATCTTATCAACGTTGACATTGTCCGAAAGTACTGTGGACAAAGAAGAAGCATCAAGTACAATAGCAACACCAGCTAAACGCTCATGGGTACCGAAGTCGAATGTTGGCGAAATACAATCTGAACATTTTGTTGGTAATTTTATGCTAACAGGTAGTGCAATAGTGAAAAAAGAAGGATATTTCTCATTTTTTATTTTTCATTCGAAAGTACTTGAGTTATATTGTTTCGACCATAGATGCTGAACAGACTGCTATCGATCAAAAATATAATAGAAAATCCAATAATGATAAATCGTCGAAAAATAGCTCGACATCAAAACCAATCAGAATATCTAGTAGATTATCTTCGGTAAGAGATACAGTGTCAACGCCAGATACAACAAAATTACGTGTTGGCCAACATCTATTGAATGTTTTTATTTGTCATGTTGAATCGTATTCACGTGTTTATATTATGTTTGGTGATGATTATAATCGAGCGACAAAATTATTTAAAGATATGAATACGTGTGATGAACTTATTCAACCTTCGACTAGTGTTTATAAGTAGGTATCCACTTATCGAACAGCTACAGAATATTAAATTATGATTACTAATAGACCTAAAGAGCAAGATTTAGTAGCTCTTTATCATGAAAAAAAATGGTTTCGTGGTCAATGTATGAGTGTAGTTGAAACAGGTGTCAATGTTTTATGTATTGATTCAGGTGCAATGCTATTATGTGCACGAAGCGGTAAGAAATTTTCTATGTAAATATAAACAGTTAAATATTCGTATGTTTATTAAAGATCTTCGTCGTTTACCAGATATGTAAGTGTTCATCTTGATCGAACATTATTATTTAGTTCGATGTAGATTTCGAGCATGTCCATCATGTTGTATCGAGTGTTCACTTTCTGGTTTACCGACAACAATAGCAATGGATTCAATTTCGGATGCAATGAGTACTGAATGTTTGGAACTGTTATGTAAGTGAGGTTAAGAAGAATACTGTCTTTTACTTTTCATTATCATGAATTCGTTTTTTGCACAGATAAAGATCGCTATGAGGCAATTGTGACAAAATTAGAATCACCAAATCGTCCAACTATTGTCTTGTATTATGGTAATGAAAATGTAAATGATCGATTGTTGGCAATACTTAAGTTGATTTCGAAATGAACTAATATTCTTTTTCTTTGTCGATGAAGTTTTTTTTTTCTGTTTTTGGAAAATATACATTCTATGAAATATTGCATTAAATATTGAAAAATGACTTATCGAAAAGAGAGGGTTTCATTTAATTCTTTCCAATGATAATAATTATTTACGACGAATATGCAAATAAAATAAAATATACACGTATACAGTTTTTATGTGATTCATGACCTTCAATATTTCGATAAATGTTAAATGAATAGTATCAAAAAGAATATTTGAATAATTAATCAAACATATCTCTTGACTTCTATAGTATATTGAGGCAGTACGAATATTATTTTTTTTTTGAGTTATATCATGTTTCAAATATAATCATAATCAATTGACATGATATATTAATCAGCGAAACAAGATTTTCAGAATGTATATTGTTTTTAAAGTCAAAATTAAATTAGTCAGACACAATTCAAAATCAATGTTAGTTATCTGTATCCTTTTATCAATAGATCCCTAACAAATAATATTACTTCACTATTAGCCGTCTCGATTGAGAACTAATCTGTATCGTTGTTATCATTTCATGTAACAGTCCAACATTGAACTTTGAATATGATTAGTTTCATATATGAATCATCATTAGTTCAAAAAGAAAATTAATGCAAAGTGTCTATACTTTGTTGCGTTATTTAATGTCTAAGCAGTTTATATTGATAAAAGTCACGAACATACCGATCATTGTTAATTCTCTGTTCGATTGTTTTTTTTTCTATACTGGCATACACCTAAACTAATTGTTAATGTATGTTTATTTCATATTGATTTCATGCAAATGAATCGAAAAATAATCAAATAGTAACTGATGTAACAGGATTAACGACTTTGTTGAGAAGAAGCTCACTTCAACAAAAAAAAATGAACAATGTTTTTCATTCTGTTTCTGTAGTCACATAGACAAACAAAATGTTACGTAATTAACATTTCATTTCACACACATTCTCAAATGTCATAGAATTTTACATTTACTAATAATCATCGTTTAGAAGAAATATAAGCCTATCGTACTCATTTCACTTTCGTCCTTTTTTTCCTCACTCGTTTCAAACATTCGAACCTACGCATTCATAGATATGTCTGGCATCAGATTGTTACAATTTTGCATATGATAAAATAAAACAGCAAAAAAAACGCATGAAAACCATGGAAGAAGAAGCAAAAATATTAATGGTATCCGATGTCAGCATATTGGCTATTGTTTATAGGCACATATAAAGTAATTGACGATGATGATAACAAGTTTTCGAAAAGAAATAGAGGGATAAAAATATATAATGATCGCCTTTCAGCGCATAAAATCATCTTCATTCGATCACATTTGACGCTGACATATATATGTGCAACACATAGGCACAGAATAGAGACACTTGTGTATAATTGCGCGTTACTTCAAACCTCAATAATTATTGTTTTTTTTCTCATTTCTTTTTAGAATACGATCTATTCGGTTTTTATCTGTAGTTAAAAATTTCAATATAATGGCACTGGGACATGGTCATGGTAGCATGTCATTGAGCATGAAATTCATCCGACTTCTCATTGTTCTTTTTAATTTGGCATTTGTTATTGTTGGAGCAGTACTACTTGCTATTGGTATATATGTTTTAAAAGATCCAAAAATGCAACAAATCGGTACACTCCTCAATCCAGATTTAGTATCAACTTATTCTCAAAGTTTATCAAATTTTCAAATATTTGCTATTGTTATAATAGTGATAGGAAGCGTCTTACTACTTATTGGATTTCTCGGTAATAAAATGAAGTACCATACATAATGTTATGAATATATATATATATATAATTTCATATATATTTCAATTGCTTTTCAGGTTGCTGCGGAGCAATAAAAGGTTTTCGGTTTTTACATCTTCTTTATGCATTTGTTCTTGCTATAATAATAATTGTTGAAATTGCTATTGCTGCTACTTTCTTTACCTATCAGAATCGATTTCGAACAGAACTTGTGACTAAACTTCAAAATTCCATTGCCACTTATTATTTTGGTACACCAGTTAATAATGCAACAGCGAACAATCCTGTTTCACTTGCATGGGATTATGCTCAATTTAATTTACAATGTTGTGGTGCTGTTGGTGTTAATGATTATGCAAATGCCGAAAATTGGAATCGCAAAGATCCATATGAAGCATCTGTAAATTTAACTGTTCCATTTACGTGTTGCCCGTTAGGTTTAACCAAAAGTTGGACTGAATTGCCAACAGATTTTCAATCGGCGGATACATGTGCGAGAACAGGCACAAATTCTTATTCACAAGGATGTTATGATCGTTTGGTCGACATATTAATTGCATATAAGAAAAACATGATTATTGGCTGTATTGTTGTGGGTGGTGTTGAACTACTTGCCTTCCTATTTGCAGTTCTACTCTATTGTCGAAAAGAAGATTATACTACATTGTGAATACAAACAAATAAGAAGTCGCATTATGACTTTAAGTTCAATCAATAACTATTTTATTCCTTTTTTTGTGGTGCCTTGCGTGATATTATTAAGAAAAAAATATCGTTTTATGGGTATGTGGAATATAAAAGTTTGAAATATGTTGTTTTATATTTGATTAAATATATAATATCGGTTGGGTTGTAAAACAATAAAATATTTTTGACTTCAAAGAAAAAACAAAGTAAACAAGAAAATGATTTTCTTTCATTGTGCCGCCATAGTTCATATGTAAGGGAAAATGAATTCAGTATATCATGTACGATTGATTATTTTGAATTACATTTGATATGTCAATCATCACGTTGAGGAAACTATTTGTATGGATTCATGCGCATGATCTGTACTGATCGAAAATTCATTGAGCTTAGAAAAAATGTATTTATTTTAATAGATAACTAATAATTGTATTCATAGGTACAGTATGATTCAGCAATATTTACTACGAAGTAATTGTCAGCTTGCTGCATTTCTACGAAACATAATTCGATAGAGAATTCATTTTTCTATTAAACTAGCTATTTCATATTCAATTTATTCCTCGGTTTGACTGAAAATTTAGTGAATTTCGAACGATTCTTTTTAGTAAAGGCTCAATTAGGGATTCTTGTCGAGTAAATTATAGTTACCTAATCATTACACTCTTTCTCATTAATATATGATTGAATAGGGCTACAGTTACTGCAATTGATTCAACCAATTTTAATCTAATTTAATTGTAGGCTTTCATACCTAAATTTGAGATCATACGAGTAGTATCGAAAATTTAGTAGTGCGAAAAGGTCTAAAATTTCAACAGTAAAATTTAATTCACTCTTCCAATTTAAAACTGTTTCATTCAAAACGTTGTGCAACATTAACTTAGATGGATCTCTTGCATCTACAATTATTTTTGTAACAATCGAATTTGATCTGACCTGAGTGAAAATATGAGTGCGTAAAACTGGTATTTAACCAATTTTTTTTAAGAAAGTCTTTAGTTTTCTTATCAAAATACGAAATAAATCAAATGAGATGTGAATGGTTCGATAGAATAATCAATGCTCTACTAGGTTATATAGAAATTTTAAAAAAACGAACGATGTTTCGTAGAAATGCAGCAAGCTGAAGAAACTCAGTACGTATATAGGTGAATCATATTGTATAGGATAAAGTACAATGTTTATCGATGAATAATTTCAGTTTACGTAAGATAGAACCGAAATCTGCTAATATTATGGCTGACATTATTTTGAGGGAATGATGATTGATTGTCATTAAATGTTACGGACAAAATATGGAAGATTATGAAACAATCTCATGATATACAATTTTGATATTTATATTTAGGCTAGTGCATTCTTAATTTTTCGAAAGATAGAATTGAGAATAGAAAAATCAGACATAATAATGTAGCTTCGAGCATTAGCAAGATTTATTTTATTAGCTTCTCATCTAATTTACAAAATTATAGAGTTATGATGTATTTAGCAATATCCTTTGTCTTTATACGTATTCTAACGATGAACTTATGTATTAATGTTAGTCATAGGGAACGTAGTTTTTTTAAAACAAAACTCCTTTACATCATTCATTGGGTGAGAAACTTCAACTACTAACATTTACTTGGTCGCTTCGTCAGTATTAACATCTACTAAGGATGAAGAAAGTTAGCTGGGTATGAAATGATATCAAAGTCTTTCGTTTTCAATATTATTATGAAACAATTTATTAGAGTAAACTCAAGATGCAAATTTACAAATGATTGTCAGAAATCTCAATGAGCTCTTGATGAAGTCTGACTAACGAGACATATAACATTGAATTTTACGTGACCTGCTTATGACTATTGGTTCTGCATAGAATCATGCAGGTTACGACGTTTTTTTACCCTAATTCTAACCTACTGAATAACTTCGTACCCTAGTCCTACCCTAACCTATAGACTTCGTAACCTTGTCCTAGTCTATCACAGAGATTTTTCATCGTACATCCTATGATATCCTTAGAGTTTCAAGTTCTAGGAAAAGTCAGCATGACGCTTTTCTTCAGTATGTTTCAGCATATTTTATTGATCTTGAACGAGGATAAAATTAAAAATTTTTAAACATTTGGAAAGTTTCTTAAAAATATAATATCATTAACAAGATCACTGTTTAAATTTTGTCTTCTTTTTGGCAGAAGAGATGTCAGAAATGTATATTAAGTTCAGCTCTATAAAATTTTAATCTATTTGAATTCATCTTTAATCTGACCCCCTATATTATTTTAGTAACTTTATCCTACCCTAACCGAAGCTGTCTATACCCTAAATCTACCCTGTCTTGCAGATGAGGACAGGTTAGGTTAGGTTAAGGTTGTCCTGCAGGACTCTAGCTCTGCCTTATTTTTCTCATGATACATCTTTACTCACAATTACAATAATTCAACAGTGCGTTCAGTGTCTGGCTTGTGTTATGCTTGTTGCCTGTATAACATCTGACAATAGAAAGTTGCTCCATTTTTTATACACATTTTTGAATCATCACCAACAGATACTTTTTTCTCGTGTCAACTAACGAAACAGCACACAAAACAATATATGTTGTAGGTACTGGTAAAAATGAAAGATACAGGAAAAAAGAAGTAGAAATAATTTGAACATTACGATACGAATAATTTAACTATCGACAACTAATGCTTCATAGTTAGTTTTTACATGAGAAATCATTTTACGTAATTGATGTAATTGCGAATCGAGTCTTTTCTTTCAATTAGCATCGCATTGTTTTTCTTTGGTTGTTTGTTCAAATACATCATTTGCATATGAATACGCGTCACGTCGGCGTAAATTTCATATTTATTCAGATGATAATTCAGCTAGAAGAAGAAAAAGCATTTAACGATCAATCAACATGCATATATTTATATACATGTGTATCGATGAGCATCAACATCTATGCTGGTAAGAACAACAAAAGAAAAGTATCTTTTTAAGATAAAAACACGAATAAAAATAAAATACAGATGAACGCAACGAATCGAAGACATGCACTCAGCTATACATAATACTTGTCCTAGAACATAAACAAAACAACACATACATACACGATAATTATGAAAGTATTAGATGACTCAAGTAATAAAGAGACAATTTCCTCGTTTATCTTCTCTGTTGAAAAGACTTCAGCTTACAATTGCATTTTGTCGATTAATAGAGTCCAGTATTTAACATATTTAATTGTCGAGGTCATTGTTCGGTCAATATTAGCATGATGGCTTAGGAAAACATAGCAAAACGCAAATCAAATAATACAATATGACTAGCAGGCATGTAGAAAGCTAATAATATGAAGGCTATCAAACCAGATATTTCAAATTTATCTGAAATAAAAATTACTCTAATCAAATTAATCTTTTGATCTCGTCTAGTATCTTTGACATCATCCAAAATCACTGATTTGGCACAATACATACCTAATAAATACATACATACAAACATAAACGTGTATTATGTTTAGAAAAATTTGTATAGATAGGAATTTTTCATTCATTGTTCTCTTTCTCTAAGCAAACTCATAAAAAAAGATTGTACTTTAAAAGTGAGAGTAGTATTTGTTTTTTCGAACAATCATATTTTTTCTGATAGTTATACTCTTGAAAAGGAAAGCCATGTCATATAAGACGACAAAAAAGTTTGTTTTCTACTTAAAATGACAGTATGCAATAAAATTAGTCGGCGAACTCTCGAATTGATGATGCCCATTTGGTTTTTTAAGAAACAATTTGTGGAAAATCAATATCTAAATTTGAGAAAGCCTATAGACAGTACGAAATGAAAAGCAAAAGTTGCTATTATTAAGCATTTTTCAGCCACTCGTTGTTTATAGTCAGAAACAAACGAGCAACATTTTACCAGTGAGATGCATTGAAAGTTCTTCGAAAAATCGAAACACCAAATGGAAGTTCTTCACGTCGTAACAATGAAAATGACGCAAGACCGTAAGCCGATGTAAGCACAAAGAAGATTGAAAAGAATCCGATTATGTCGTCAAGCTAATTCAAAAAAGCAAATAATACAACAAAACAATGGTCACGAAAAAGAATTCAACATGTGATTCGTATTCATGTTTTCATGAATTTTTTTAAAACAAACATCATTCATCATACGATATCTGGAATCATTAGAAGTATAGGTTAAACTGTACAATCAATTATTAATAGTATTAATAAACGTATGAACCGTCAAACAACATCAATAGCAAGAAATGCTCTAAAGTCCAGAAAATAAAAGCTTATAAAGAATTCGTATTTATGCTTGCAGGAAAAAACAAAACTTTTTGGCATTTGATAATATTATCTTTGGAAAAGAACAACATAGCATAAGATCAATTTATAGATCTCGTTCAAATTTTTATAAAAATAAGCACAATTGTTTTGAACATTTTGTTTCCGTGCATGTTTTACGGTTCACCGAACATGTATCATTAACTAGGGTCGATTCCATTTTCATATTTACAGCAGGTAAATATGATTTACCAAAAAGTATCAAACAGGATTGAAGACTTAAGAAAATAAAATAAAATGAAAAATGAACTTGATATTTTAGTCGTGATCAACTTAATTTATTATTATATTGGCAAGAAAAGTTGCAAGCGACTTTTTTAAATTGCTTTTTCTAGATAAATGAATAGAATTTTATCCAAAAAAAATAAATAAAAATCAACGGACGGAAGCGCATAACAGGTGAAATCGGCCTATCGTCAGTTGTCGGAAGGAAATGTATAAAGCGACTTCGAATTTTACGGCGGATCTTTTGATGCTGAATTCGATACGTTTTTAAAGTGCTTTTCCAGATATTCATGAAGAATACAAATGCATGTCATATTTTTCGATTAGCGAATGCACAAAATCCTCAGGATAATTTAGTCAAACCATTGATTTACAGGATTATAGATAGTGCCATGTGGAAGAGTTTCGAATTCTCTACAAATTCATGTACTAGAAAATATTCACAACAAACAACAACCGAAGTTATTCTCATTAGTAAGTGCATATATGGATATTTTCTAGTACGCATTGAAAGTTTCAGTTACCGAATCATTTCAAAAAAAGTCTGATGACCATAAGTTCCACATAGTGGATTCGATAGAGGTTTCCAATGCTGATGCATCAATTCAGATGTCAATGGATTTTGTGGATCGGTGTGGTCTTCGTGGAAGTTGGTCTGGATGCTCATGTATTATGTAGCAATCTCAGTGTAGGGTATGTTCAGGGTTTTAGCCAAAATGAATCTGCTTCTGTGAAAATGCCTCTAGCGGCATTTCTGTTGAATTATAATCTGAGACAGCAGATAATTTTTGCTAATAAGTACTTGAAAGTTGTTCCCATCGATGTTTCCTTGCGAAGGAGAAGTTCACAGCCATTGAGGTAATAGTCCCGAATCCTGATTTAGAAGGAGTGCAATATTATAATGATATGGGATTGGCCAACTGTTTTCGATTCAATATCGTTGACGTTTGTGACGGTCTGTGGTGTCTTCACAAACCGTTTGTCACAATCTCAGATTGGCGAGCTGAAAATCTGTTATTCTTTTTGGGACATGAGGAGGCATTGGTTCCGAAATTCTATCGTATATACGTCATTACTACATTTACATTCTGGTTCACAGAAAGCTTTTGATATTGTGGGTGTGGGAATTTAGTAGAACACTTTCTTTGAATTTTATTTAAAAAGAAATATTTTAAGACATTAATTAGCTGCGGGTTACTATTATAGATATATATCTAAAATATTTCAATTTTTTGTCTCATTTTTTCACAAGTGTACATTCTATACATTCTAAGCATCATAAAAGTGTTTATTTATTTATTCGTCATCTCGTTTTATTCTAACTGAATCATCATTAAGATCATTTTTAGCTACAATAGTAGAATTCGATTCTATAGGACTATTAGTTAGAAGTTTTCCTAATCGTAATTGTGTACCATGATCAATTATCGTGTTTTGTCCAGTTTTCACAGAAAAATTCCCCGGAAGTCTCGACAAATCGATGACATCCTGGAGAGTATTAGTCAGAAGTCCCGAAGAAAGTAAACAAATAACGAGAAAATCTGTCCCGGAATCCTATTCAGAGACTGCCAGAAGTCAAGCAAACGGTGAAAAATCTCTTGAAAAACCCTAGAAGTTCCTGCAGAGCCCACAGATGATGTTCCGGTAAGTCTTCCAGAAATTTTTTCATTTTTTCCTTGACTTCTGAGAACTCCCTAATGGAATTCGAGCACCAATTTTCTCATTGTTTGTTTAGCTTCTTGTGGACGATCGACAGAGTTTCCCAGGAGTTTCTGTTGCAACAGTGGACTGGGGACTGATTGTTCTCGATTATTTATTTTCTTTTTTCTTATTTTTAAATAAAATTTGTCATGCTGGTTTATTCTGATTAGCAGATGGAAGACTATGGATGGATCAGACTTTGTAGCTAGGTATTTAAAAGAAGTTTTACACAAATAAAGTCTTTTCTTGAACAAATTCATCATATGATAATTTTGCATCTTGATACGTATCAAATATCGGGAAAATCTTCAAAATGAAAGAAAACCAATTGATTCATTTTTAATGAAAGATTATCATCTTTACTTGATTTGCTCTTTTCTCAAGTTTTGATTTATCTTAAGGCATTCACATGCTGAACCAACCATTTTATAAATATATTAAACAAATAAAATTCCGAATGATAATTTTTGATCGTATTTCTTTTTTAATTAACAGTTAAAATTTCAAACAGTTTTTGTCTTCATACCAAGACATCACCATGTATATCATAAAGATCAAACGATCACTCAAGTTTTTATTCTAAAATTCCTTTTAACTGTAATATTTAATGAAATAAGAAGTTCTTGGAATTAGATTCTTTGGTCATAATCTGTATCAAAACGTCTGAAAATGTGTTCGCTAAGTCGAAGATTTACTAGCAGGAAAATATTGCGTATACATTTCTTTTGAATTTGTAAGCAGTTAATTGACTGTCCAGTTGAAACAGTCTTTATGAAAATATTTATATCCTCCCTAGTCTATAACTTATCATTTCAATTCTCAGGAATTAATTGAGTATCTTGAGCAAGGAAGTTTTGATATGTTAATATAGAGGTGCAACAAATCTTGAATGGATTTGAGATTTGTCACCGAATCTTTGAGGCTTGGATTTGGATTTGGTTTCTGGATTTGGGATATGGTTCGAACTTAGTTCTTAGTTATGAATTTCGTCTAAATTTAGATGATAGGATTCTTGACATTGCTTTGTTCAGTTTAGATTGGATATTTGGGATCTGGACTTAGATTTGGGTCTTAGATTAGAATTTGAACTTGGGATTTGTCTTCAATCTAACATAAGTCCAACTTTGCAGTCGGGCTGCACTGAAAGCAAATCCAAATCCCAAATCAAAGTCTATATTAAATCTAAACAATTTCATATAAATTTGTAAGACTTGGGATTCTTTTCACCCTTTTCGCACTTTATCTTATCAATTCTTATTAGATATAGGTGACAAGATCAAACTCACACCCCCACAAACGAACTCAAACCGATCTCCACAAAATACCGAAGGCCTTGGATTATTTGCACCCGTATATGAACACATCTTGAGGCAAAACTTGAAGCTTTTTTGAAACCTCAAATTCTTGAACTTCCTGCTCTATTCCATGACATCCTCGCTGACCCATTCGAATTCTTATTCAAGAGTGCTTTATTTGCTTGGGTATTAAAGGACTGTTTTCCTAAAACTTGACTACTCCTTCGACATACATGTAGTTAGGTGTTGACTGTTTACCGTAGAGAGTGTATAGACGGTGGAACATTAATTCTATCACTGATTCTATTATAACGATTGCCATAAAGTGTTGACAGCGAAAGGAATTACGAAAAGCAATTGATTCGGTACATTACATAGTGCGTAACAAAGCTACCAACAGGACAGATTGGCCTGCAGGCGCCTGTTCACTTGCCAGACTAGGCTAAACTATCTATTTTGCTCAAGATCAACTTTGAATGAGTTTGTCTGCTCAGTTCTATACTAGATATCAATATAATTCAATTTACACATTAAGAAAAAAGAAAGCAAATAATATTAAAGTGGATTTGGCCCAACAATCATCGCTAAAGACAGAATAAAAAAAACTAAAGCAGAAACGAAGACAAAGTACGTATTGCATTTCTAGTTTTTATTACACGAAAAGATGATAAATTAAGTAAAAAATGACATTGAGTTCAATCAACTTTTTTAGATTTTTCAAATATGTAAAATGACTTTACCTATTCAAGTTGTCTAATAGTGGTTGTTTCTTGTGTGAAGTGTTAGTGGTGTTAATTTAGAGAGTTATTTTATTTTCTAATATAGAGAACAAATTTTTAATATTATTATTATTAAAGGTATGCCTTCCTCTTTCCAACACTTTTTGAGAGGAACTCATCGAAAATGTTTGAAAATTTCCAAGTAGATAGATGTGGATCAATAGATTACACGTTTTCATAAACTCACGTTTCCAAAATGCTTGTTCAAAGAAACGATCGGAATCACACGAACAAAAAATTGCCTCCCTATTTACATTTTTCTTAGACACTTTATGTTCGATGGAGAAGAATTTTTTTTATAGATAATAGAAGCACTTTAGGGTGCCTATTGCTTTAGATTCTTTCTCTCTCATTCCCGTCGAATAGAAAAGGTCCTATACGAAGAACAACCAAAATAACTTGTTTGTCTGAATAGTACTTCCGTCTTAAGACCTGTCAAAATTCAGTGCAAGAATACTTTTTTAAGTTAAAACAAAATTGACACTATTTGGTACATCTAGAAAAAAGTTCATCTTGATCGAATATATCATGCCTGAGAAATGGGGCAACTTTGCCAATTTTTACTTAAAACCCAGGTTGGAGAAAACCAAGAAAGAAAGAAAAACGTCCTTTACTTCTACGGTGATAGCTTTGTCTTTTCGACTGTTTTTTATTGTAAAATGATATTTGAATCCTCAAAACATCACTCATAGATAGAGCACACATCAAAGCACATGCAGAATACAGAAAAAAAACAAGAAACGGAAAATTTGAAAATTTTGGCTCAGGAAAGGGATATATCCACTTAAAAGCAGAAATAAACAGCCACATTAATCTTCAACATGACGACTAAATATTGAACCGAATGGATATGTGTTATAAAAAGAAGCATCGATTTCTCTTTGGTTTCATGTGTTCCTGAAGGCCAGATCAGGCTCCGACATGCCAGGCCAAGCATCGGACTAGGCTCAGGCATGCCAGGCTAGACTCGATCGTAGCAGGCTAGGCACCAAGCCAGGCCAGACCGAAAAAAGTGGCCTGCTGGCAGCGCTGGTGAGTAAGGGCTGTTTGCTCCGAAAAGGAAAAAAATGTAAAGATTCTTAATGATCGAAAAGATGGAGCGTGTCACTAAAAGTTTCTATTAACTTGTGTATATATTCGTACAAGTTGATGGAGAAGTGTCACATTTTCAAGTTATCGGGGATGCTGAAAAAGTGCAGATAGATGAAGAAGGGTGTATGTGTCTTCTATACAGTTCCAAAGACACTCCCATCCACATTTTCATTATTGGGATCCGAACCTAAAGTTTCAAATTCCTATAAAACAGTGATTTGGCTAAATTTGAACACCTTTAAAAAGAAAAATGTGAGAATTACCAAAAAAGCTCTTTGTTCACCCCCAAACCAATTTTTAGACCTTTAAAAGATTACCTCACTACACTCGAACAAAAGCAGACACAAAGTACCTGTATCCGTATTCAGAAAGAGCACAACATTTGAAGTCTTAGTGGTTGCTGTTACGTGGCGAAAAACTGAATGAATATTTTTTACCAAGATGTTTTTGACAGAGGTCATTTTATTATGAATCATTTACTGCGAAACATTTTAGTCTTTAGACAGATTCATACCAACGAAAGCATGAGAGAAGAGTATTTGGACAAAGAATAAAGTTGAATCTCAAATTTCATAGAAAATCATCTTCATCTCGTTCAATTTCAGTTCACAAAGATTCAACTTAGAGTACTGAAACAAATTGGTACAGGTAGATTTTTCTCGACGAGTCAATTTCAGTGAAGCGCTGAAAACTAGAAAGATTAAGTTTATTCTTCTAAGGCTAGAAAAAAATTCAATCATTATTAAAACTTATTGTGTTATTTCAATTTTAAAAACGTAAACAATTTTTGATATCATACATTATTAAGGAGCTGAAAGAGAGAAAAAATTTCAAGGTATACTGCTACTAATCACAAGTATATATACAAAAGTATCTGCTCTCGAATCAATAGATGATTGTTCTTTTTTGTCCATGCATATTATTTATATTCGAAAAATAAATTTTGGAATTGCTATTAATCAAGCCAAACTAAACGAAATAAACAATTGTTCTCGAATTCAATAACATAGTAAGCAGTACTTACTAAGTACCTCTACAATATATCGATACTTAGCAGAAACTACATAGTATTTTAAAAGTTATTATTTCGCAACGTAATTGTTGATTTTAAAATAAGTTAAGATCTTTATGAGAAGAAATTCATTGAAGATTTTCAAATGTTTCATCGAAGTCTAGCTATTTTCAATAAATAAAGGTAATCAGATTAATCATCATTATATGCTTCCTCATAAAACAAATACATCAATCTACAGCATTGTCCATCATCACGGATAGATTCGCGTGAAATCACCCCAACAAAGAAGATGGAAAAGTTTTATAACGATAGCAGAGACAAATATGATGACATTATCTACTATCGCAGAACTTGATTGTTCTCTAACTTCAAAGTATTTCAGTGCACAGAAGACATAAATACTGAACCGTTTAAACATTTTGTGTTCATTTTCTATAACTTCTACATGTGATAGGCCATAACATGATGGATGCATATCAATCAATCATAAACTAATCAAGAGTTTGCTTCTGTTCCTGTGCGACAATTCGTTATGCAGACAAATATTGTCGTCGAAAGAATAACAGTCGGTAGATATTCTGGAACCAAGAGCAACAATCCGGTGTGGTCTAGTGGTTAGGATTGGACGCTCTCACCGTCTAGGCCCGGGTTCGATCCCCGGCACCGGAATATTTTTTTATAACTTTTTAAATAACTATATTTTCCGTTTTGCTGATTCTACTGAATATCTACATTTTGAGTTCGTAATTCAATTTTAAATTAACAAAGAGGTTGATCAATCTTTTTCTAACTATACACTTTGATATATTAAAAATTGAATTTTTACATAGAAAAGATGTCACTCTAGTAAGTTTTGAATCGTTGGTTATTTACGAACATCAATCAGAACGAAACCTTATTTTTTGTTAAAATAATAAATCGTACTTATGTTAACAACAAAACAAATCGTCAAGCAATAATGAATGTAAATGATGGTTCGATGATTTCATCGAATGTACTAACAGAAGGATTTACTTCATCACGACAAATAAATCTATCAAGTTCGGATTTCGATGATGTTATTGTTGATGATGATGATGACATCGACGATGATTGTCTTGATTCTGTAGATGAAGTGCAACATATTCTTCAAACATTTGGTAGACATGATTGTTCAACATCATCACTTGATTATATTGATTCACGTCATCATGAAATAGTGTATGAAATAATGAATGTCGAAAGACAATTCGATGAATTGAAAAATATCTTATATGAAGAAAGTGTTCTATTAATTGATAGAAAATTAATATCGATACAAAATGAAGAAGCACCTGAATATCAAAATGAATTGAAAAAGCTTTATGATGAAATGAAAATTGATTTAGAAATAGCTAAACAAAGACGTCACATTGAATTAAAAGCATTAGAAAATTCCACTGAATCAGAACTTTTATGTTTAGAACAGACTTTGGAAAACGATAAATATCTACTACATCATAATATGCGTGAAGATATCGAACAAAAAATTCATGAACTTGAAACATTAAAAATCAAAACACAATTATGTACGAATATTTTACAAGAAATGTTACCAATAGAACAACAATTACCGGCAGTATCAATAAGTAGAAAGCGTTGTGATTCTTCAGAAAAAACAAAACAAAATTTAAAAAAACGACGTTATAATGGTACGAAGAAAAACAACGAAAAAGATAACTTAGCAATTTTCTATCAATTATCTGATATTAATATTATTGAAGATTGGGCACTTATACATACATCTTTCCAACAATCATCAATTAGTTTAGATGAAAGCGACGATAGTGAAAAATCAGATTATCATGATAACGATAATGATAGTAATCATTTATTAGTTCAAGTATCCAATAGTGAATATTTAAAAGAAGAGCAAATTCATTGTGATAAGAGTAGCTCCTAGCGAATAACACAAGACAAACAAATCTTTTTTATTACCTATTTTATATTGTATAAAAATATATGGTAGTATTTTTTTCATTGCTTCCATAAAAGGATTTTCTCGATAAATTCGGCTAATCTTTTTTTTTCCATAGTCTGACGTTCTTTGAACAAGGATTCTTTTTTTCTGATATCGTTTGCTTATTGAAAAGATTCAAGAAAAATTCGAATTAATTTTTCAAGATGTTATCGTTAGTTTTATGAATTTTATAACAAGATTCTTTTTGTTTCGCGCTGTTGACTTTCAAATCGATAATTCTACTTGCTAGTACTCCTACACATTAGGTAAGGCCTTCAATAGTATCGTTTCGCTCTAGTTATCTTTGGTTTCATTATTTCTCAAGTTGATTCATTCAATCAAAACATGCTATGGGATAGTATGTAAATACGGTATCGAGCGAAAGAATGTTTTGATCTATATCGTATTAATCAGCGTTAGTATCAGAATTTTTACATAACATTCAATTTTTTAACGAGTTTTTTTTTGTTTTATTCCAATCTATAAGCGCCATATTGTTTTTTCTGATGTAGATAAGTTAGTCATACGAAGAACAGTAGATATTCTCAAGTGGCATTGACCGCAAAAAGATATGATTAGATTACTTTCAGACTTTGTCTTTTGCACTAGTACTATAAAAAAGATTCAACATTTCTTTTTAAACTCAATGAACGTGTTCGACCTCTCTATTTTTGTTTATTTTGAATTACTTTACACAGGTGATGAGTGAATTTTTTTCTCTTTGCATAAAATAAGAAATTTAATACATAGGAAGCAACATAGATAGAGAACGAAATTCAGAAAGTCAATAAGAATTAGTTTATGTGATTTCATTAACATAATTGACAGCTCCTTGATAGATCTTGAGATGCAATTGATTTTCTTTCTGTCGCAAACGTTGACGTATTGTTTATTTCTAGATTGTGGCTATTCACTTGTTTATTTAACTTTTTTTTCTGCTTCTCATGAGTACCAAAAGTGAAGAAAAAAAACTAGATTCAAAAGTGGCAAATAGTCAAAATCAACAATCATCAAAGGTCCACTTTAGTCTTGAAGAGACTCAACGTATTGATGATTCTCAGAAATCAATAGATGAGAATAAGCAATCCATTGAATCTTCAACAGTACCAAAGCCTTCGTCAAACGATTCAATCAAAACAAATATTACCAATGGTACAATAGCAAAATCCAAAATACCATTGACTGATGATACAAACAATGGAATTAGACCAATATTAAAGCGTTATACACGGTAGCTACATAAAATGATTTAAACTAATGCACAGACGCCTGAGACGAACGAGAGAAAATGATAAACACGAGAAATATTTGCATGTTGATAAAATAATATAATTGATAAGAGTCGAAATAGTGAATATTGATAACTGTATAGATTGTAATTTTTTTCGTTGTTTTTTATTTAGAAATATGTCTGGTATAGCACTTGGATCATCAACATCTTTTCGACAGCTAGTTTACGAATGTACACCTAAAGCGATTTGTGATTTCTTAGGTGGTAATCGTGTAATAAACAAAGTCAGTTTTTTTAATTTTTTAAATCTGTTGAATTGAAATTAGATAAAATATTTTTCTTCACAGATTCTCATTGCAAACAATGGTATTGCAGCTGTCAAATGCATGCGTTCCATTCGACGTTGGTCTTACGAAATGTTTCGTCAAGAAAATGCGATTAAATTTGTTGCCATGGTCACACCAGAAGATATGAAAGCAAATGCCGGTGAATTTAATATTTTGTTCTATTTTTACACGTTGTCTTTATCATCCCTTTGTGTTTCTGTAGAATATATCCGGTATGCAGATCATTATGTCAATGTACAAGGTGGTCCATCACACATGAACTATTCGAATTGTGAACTTATACTTGATATTGCAAAACGCTTTCCCGTAGAAGGTATATTTAAAAATTCATTTTTTCTCTCATACTGGATCCATGGAAACAAAAAAAAACCACCGAGCATTCTATTCTAGCTGTCTGGGCCGGTTGGGGTCATGCATCTGAAAATCCTAAATTACCCGAACTACTTCATCGAAATGGTATCATATTTATTGGTAATAAAGCTATTTGTTTTAGTTATATGTTACCGAATGTCGTATGCATTTTATAAATATATATTTAGGCCCTACTGAACAAGCCATGTGGTCATTGGGTTAGATTTTTAATTAAAGATTTGTATTTGTTTTAAACCTATGTTTCAATCAATTATGTAGGTGATAAAATAGCTTCAACTATTATTGCTCAAAGTGCTGATGTACCAACATTAGCATGGAGTGGATCTCGTAAGTATGACAAAATGATAATTCTATGGAGTAGTATATTGCAAAGTGTAAGAGAACAATATCCGACAGTGATCTTGAATATCTTCAAATAAAAGAAAACAAAAAAGCTATTGTACATATTTCTGTTAGATACGAGCGAAAAGAAACTTCGAAGTGTAGTATAGGCTAGAAACTTTAACACTGATACATTCCAATAGAAAGTGAAAATCGATGAACAATAATGCAACATTTGGATCTCATGAGAATACATAAACTACTTCCGTATTTCAATTCTTGAATATTAAATAGAAAGAGGATATGTCTATATTGATTGCAAGTTTTATCGAAGAAAATGACAATCATGCGTCTAACAACATGAGTTACATTGTTTTAACACGTTAAGATCATGTAGAGTGTGTCATAATAATATTTATCTATATGTTAGATTTGAAACTTCCATCCAGAGCTGGCAATAATCAAAGTGTTACTGTCCCGATGAATTTATATCACCAAGCATGTATTACTGATTCGAAGAAAGGTTTAGAGGTAAGTTTCAATCTATGATAAAATTGTATCTGAAAAAAAATTATAAGTACATATTGTACGATAATATTAGATTGCCGCTCAAATTGGTTTTCCCATAATGATTAAAGCTTCAGAAGGTGGTGGTGGTAAAGGAATACGAAAATCTACAAGTCGTGATGACTTCGAAAATCTTTTTCGACAAGTATGATGATATATTTTCGTTCAATATGTTTTTCTATACATATATTTATAAATCAGGTTCAAACTGAAGTACCAGGTTCACCGATTTTTTTAATGCAATATGCTGATAGCTGTCGACACTTGGAAGTACAAATACTTGCTGATCAAAGTGGACAAGCAATATCCTTATTTGGTCGTGATTGTTCAATTCAACGACGTCATCAAAAAATTATCGAAGAAGCACCGGTTGTTATAGCACCACCTGAAGTCCTCGATCAAATGGAAAAAGCAGCCGTACGTCTAGCGAAAATGGTTGGATATGTCAGGTGAGTTTTTTCTAAGATGTTTTGATTACTATTCGACAAATAATCTATTTAGTGCTGGCACTATTGAATATTTATATAATCCAAAAGATCAAACATTCTTCTTTCTTGAACTTAATCCTCGATTACAAGTTGAGCATCCGTGCACAGAAATGATTACTGATGTTAATTTACCTGCATGCCAATTACAGGTAAAGATTTCATTTGATGAAAAAGCATTTACACTACCTATGAATCTGAATTTTATTACATCGTAACAATTGCTTTTCTAATAGTCACTACACTTGAATAGTAGAGACATCCTGAAGAATATAATCTGAGATAATTATTTGATTTAGCCATTATTTGTATGAATTATTATAAAGTGATGATGATAATCGAGCAGTGACATTAGTACTTATAAGTTTTGGTAAGAAATATTCTGAATAAAGCCGATGGTTTTCATTAACGTGGTTCATTAATTAGAAAGATTTTTTTTTAAACACGGTGATTTCGACTCATTTCTCTTGGTGCAACCGTTTATTAATAGGGATACTAGGTTATTATAGTTTGAAAACGGCTCGATTATGTTCTATAACAATTCATGAAAAGATTACTGATCGATCTTCTTTTTAATCGGATTTTCAACTATGAATGTTTCAGAACGAGAAGTCAATTTACAAAGGAACTCCACGTCTAAAGAGATTCGATGATCTTTAACATTTTACTGTCAATTCATAAATAGAATCTGTATTTATTACTTCGTCATAATTTAAGTATCTTATGTTTATTGATTCTACTCAAACATTACGGAGTTGATTGGTTCTCAGTGATTAGGTTTCTATTCTATGTTCGATTTTGAACAGTGTGGTTTATCTTTTTTAATAGTTTTTCAAGAAAATTATTTCAAATTACGCTCTGCTCTCTTTTCATACCAAACTGTTATGTCGGATGATTTATATGATCGTTGATATAAGTACTCGTGCATAACTATATTTCCATCAACACAATATTCATTAGCACGAAACTTTATTATTTTTGAAGTGAAATTATAGAGTCGAAGTGGTATAGAAATACGTTTTAATTTGCTTCGTATCACATACGTATTTTGATTTCTTCTTTCAACACTCATTGATCTTAGCAGAGACAGATAGTATATTGACTGACAATCCATTTGAAATTTGTTTGCCAGATGGACATATCATTAGATTATGAAATGAAGATAGGCTTGGAAGTTCTGTCATATGTCATATGCATTGATCAACTTCAAAAATGAAGAAATGTACCAAAACAAATAATGAAGATCCGTTTTTCAGTCGAAAATGCGCGGAATGACATTTGAATAGGCAAGATAATTCTAATTAATCTATTATTGGAAATGTAAAGAGATGGATTAAAAAACACTGCATTTTTTATTCGTACTTCAAAAGATATTATGAGATGATTTTCGAAAATTCGTTAGTGATTTTGAGTCTATTTTAAAAATTGTGCTATGGATAGACTGATACCATATTTTCATTTTTTCTGAATTTTTCTGAAATGAACCTACATCGGTTATAGAAGTTCAATCTAAGAGAATCAAAAGAAACAAAAATCAATTATTTTATATGCTTATCGAACAAATCATTAAAGAAAAACTTTTGTGACACAGTTAAACTAATTACGAAGTTTTTCCAATTTCCTTTAAGGGTAAAATCATAATCCATGTAGCAAAGTAGTGATGACTTCATACCCAAACACGGCACAGAGGTCCAAAAGTCACTGGAGTGTCATCGAACTCGCTGTTGCTGTCTGTCAGTAGAATAAAAACATATCAATATGATATTTTTCTATGGTCTTTTTTTGGAGCAAACTTGAGCAAATAAAATGAATATTCACATCCTAGATTTTAACTATCGTAAGCAATTGTATTTTCAAATATGCATTTGAGTACTGAGCATAGCAGCTCTTTACGTAATGTTTATTGTGACTCAGAAGTAGATGTGACGAATTGAGAGGTTATGCGTATTTTTTTTGAAGGATGCAAAAAGGGAAAATGATTCAGGTACAAACTACAAATCAGTAAGGTTGGTGGAGAACATTGAAAATTTGAAAATGGAAGCATCGAAAATATAAATGATTTATAAGAAAGAGATCAAGATAAAAATTCGATGAATGAATGTCAAGTCTTGATGCATGATGAATACTGTGTTGTCAAAAGATGAGAGAAAATTGAAAATATAATGAAAATATTTTCTTTTCTTTTCAATTAGCAATGATGAACCCAGTAATAGTTTCCGAGCGTTGATTTTTTTTTTGCGAAATTTGTTGCATAATGTATTAAGCCTTAATTGAAATGCTTTTTTTTTGTTGACGGTTTTAGTTCACATACACCTGCATGGAGTTGAATTAAAGTATGTTCGAAACGAACATTTTCTCTTTGATTCAAATCAATTGAATGAGAATTCAAATATTGAAATGTGTTCTTGATAGGCGAGTTGAAAATCAAAGGTTATGGACATAAATATCGATGATCTAAGGCACTGATTATGAGTGACTTAGATTTAACACATTCATATCCTCATCTTCTGAAATGTTATTTGTTGGATGGTCGACGTCATGAAAACTCCCCATTTTTATCTCTCGAATTTCGTTGGATATGTTTTATTTTCTGTGTTTTAATGTTTTCCTCTTCGATATATTCCTTTTCGACATTTCCCATCAAGATCAAATCAATGAATTTCTTTTCTATCGGCAGCATTTGAGAGTAAGACAGAGTATTTTCAATTCTTATTTGATACTTTTGGTTCTGAATAGATATTTGATGTGCTAAACAATTTCACAGAAGCATTCAAACAGGCATTTAGATTTCATGAATTAAACATATTAGCCAAAAAAATAGATGATGAAAAAACCAAAAGCAAGAATAAAAATTATAACGCAAAAGAAAACCGTGACTGTAATGCAAGTTGAGCAGCGTGGCTGTGTAGAATCATTTGATCCTTGTACCATAGGAATTAATTGATGGTTGCCGGCTGCGCTAGTTTGACTGTTGGTATTCAATTTAACATATCGCTCATTTGTACTACGAGTATTCATTGGTGGAATAAATCCCATTTGCTATGAAGCATATACTATGAATGTCACAGGGTTAGCAACAACAGGATACTTACTCTTTTTCTTTTGTTTAAATGTATTTTTAAACGGACCTATGTATCAGTTGTATTGCATAAAGTCTGCTTGCTATTTAAATAGTACAGTAAAGCTATTTAATTAGTAATACTGTTGAAATTTTTATCCAGTCATGTTGGAAAAAATTTTTCTTTTCTGCACGCCAAATCAATAAAGACGAAATCGAACAAGAAACAATTTTCGTCATCAACCTAATTTCACCTGATCGTACTTTTAAACATTTTTTTTGTACTCAACTTCTTGTTTCCTATTTTTCTTTGTTTCAAAAATTAGAGAAAAAACAAAATGTACTTTTGTGTTGCACATAAGTGTGTACTTTTCGATATTGCGAAAACTTTACATGACGATTCTTCACAAGTAAACTCAGTAACTTGTTGAAAGAATTTTCATAAAATTTCACCATGCAATAAAACACTATCAATTTTGATTATGAAAAGAAAAAGGTCTTCTGAAAAACTATACTGTTAAAGTGGTGAATAGTCACGTTATCGTACTAACTGAATTATTTTCATAATTCATAGTTTCAATTGGAGATAAATCACATGACTGTTTTGTATTTCTCAGATTGCTATGGGTATATGTTTACATCGAATAAAGTATATACGATTATTGTATGATGAAGAACCATTCGGTGTGACACCTATTGATTTTGATAAACCTAAAAACAAGCCTATGCCACATGGTCATGCTATTGCGGCACGGATTACTAGTGAAAATCCGGATGAAGTGAGTTGTCCAAAAACAAGAAAGACAAAGGTGTTTTTTTATTCATTCCTATTTGTATATTCAAATTAGGGCTTTAAACCAAGTTCGGGAACTGTTGAAGAATTAAATTTTCGTAGTCGGCAAAATGTTTGGGGATATTTTAGTATATCATCATCGGGTGGTTTACATGAATTTGCTGATTCTCAATTTGGACATATTTTTTCACATGGTGATACTCGAGACGATGCACGAGAGTTTGTTTTGTCGATTTTCATGGGTTTTCGCTATTGTTTGTTTTATTTTATTTTTCATAGAAATCTTGTCGTTGCATTAAAAGAATTATCTATTCGAGGTGATTTCCATTCAACTGGTAAGAAAAAATTGTTCTCTTAGTTTTTTTTTACATAATTTTCTTTATATTTATTTCAAAACTTCTATTACTAGTGGAAATTTTAATACGTTTACTTGAAACTGAAACTTTCATCAATAATACAGTTAAAACAAGTTGGCTAGATACTTTAATTGCAGAACGTTTTCAAACAGAAAAGCCCAATATTATGATATCTATTATTTGTGGCGCTATACATGTTGCCGATGAAAAGTTTCGCACTAGTTTTCAAAATTTCCAATCTTCACTTGAACGGTAGAAAGCTTCGTAATTTATGTCCTGTTTTTTTCGTTGAACATAAAAAAGAACTTCGATTTTTCTAGTGGTCAGATACAACCGATGAATACACTTACCATTTCAACATATGTGGAACTTATCTATGAACATATTAAATATAAAGTTCAGGTAAAAGAAGATGTTCATTAAATATCTGCGAGGTTAAAAGATGAAATAGAAGACGTTGATATTTCTACTCTCAAGAAGATCATTCCTAGGATACGTATCATATTGAATATGATAATTGTCGAAATAGAGGCGACGTCCAAACTTCTATCACTAGAATTGGACACATCTTATAAATTGATTTGTCGAAAGCAACAATCACAAAAATGTGCATACATAATTCGTTTTATAGGTCACAAAATGTGGACCAAGTTGTTTTTTTGTTGTTATGAATGACTCGTTTATCGAAGTCGAAGCTAACCGGTAAAGATGAAAGCAAGGAACAAGAGTCTATGCTGAGGATACGTTTGCCTTTTGTTTAGGATGAAAGATGGTGGTATATTGATTAGTTTAGATGGATCAAGTTATTCAACATTTATGAAAGAAGATGTCGATACTTATAGAATCATTGTCAATAATAAATCATGTATTTTTCAAAAAGAAAATGATCCTTCTGTACTTAGGTAGGCAAATAAAAGCGAGTAGTTTTATTCTTGTTAAAAATCAAATGTTTAACTCATACAGATCACCTTCAGCTGGAAAACTTCTTCATTACACAGTTGAAGATGGTGCTCCTATTGAAGCTGGCCAAGTCTATGCAGAAATCGAAGTTATGAAAATGGTTACTGAACTTCGATGTCCATCGAAAGGACAGTAAGTCTTAAGTTCTAAAATGAATTTTACATTGAGTTTTGTGCTGATAGACGTTGATAAGATATAAGAGAGTCGGAATTTTTTCTTTCGCAAGTTTGAAATACATTTGAATCTTAAATAATATCATATCATAATCATGGCATGATCTTTTTTCTATAAATTCTTTTCTCTACGTACTTCAATACGTCCAATCGATCGAACAAAATCATTATACTACATGTAACATTTTCGATGTCTGTTGCACATGTTATATGGATCATTGCCTTAGTTCAACACAACACTTGCAATGCTACGTTAGGCATTTACAAAGTTAAATACATGTTCTACGAGGTTATGATATCTTATAGTTACTATGTAAGATTTCATATGTTAACAATAGTTCCAACAAGACTTTGAGGAAGTATCTAAATTTTAAATAATAGTATATATCTTACTAGAGTCTTAAAAGATGTAGTAAAAATTTCCAAATAGCTTCTTAAGATTCGTATCGATTCTGTATAATTGAATTATAATTAATGCTGATAGTTCTATACCACATGCATAGCCGATTTTTTCATAGTAATGAAAGAATTGAAGCAAACGATGCGCAAGGAGTAAGTGTAAACATAGCAATACGTAAAACAGATCTGAAGAGAAGAGTGTCTAGCGAAAGAATGGGATGAAATTCATGTTAGAAGAAGATCTAGAGATACTGACTTAAAGAAAAATTTTATGCTATGCACGCAAAACTTGATTTATCGCAATAGCTCACTCTTCTGTTTACTACTTGAGACTGAAACGACGAAACATACTGAATTTTTCTATATACGACACATTTATAAATTAAAATCAGTTTCGAATATCGATTGATGGCTAATACTATAAAATAAAAATATTTTCATGAACAAGTTTGGAATAATAGCAGAGTCTCATTTAAACTTGTATGAAAATATATATCATCAGGAAAAACAAGAGAACAATATTCAAACATTGGAATACGTTTCACTAGAAATATCGTCAACAATTACAATACATACGAACAAGTGTTCATAATCACGTTGAGGATTTTGTTTTTATACATATGTGTGGACGAGAATTCAGTTCAGATGAAATCAATAATATTAAAGCGTTCGAAACACATCAGTTTATATCCAAGGACATCTCCACTAATACTTTGAATATTTGAACTAGAACTGAACTTTTCAAAATCTATCTTTTAGTCTTCAATGGAACAAACGTCCCGGTGCCATTTTGGATGCATCATGTGTTCTTGCACATGTCATATTTGATGATTCTCATCAAATGCCACAATCAACATTATACGATGGTAGATTTCATTTTGATAAAACGAATCATTCAACGAGTTCAAAATTGAATCAAGTATTTCAAGCAACAAAACAAACATTAGAAAACATTCTTCATGGTTACAAATATCCAGAGCAGTATTTTCGTGAAAGACTTAAATCAACTGTTGATAAGTTATTTTCAATTCTGCGTGATCCATCATTACCCTTACTTGAAGTTGAAGAGATCTTATCAAACATATCTGAACGTATGCCACAAGATGTGAAAAAAGAAATACAAAAGTTATTGAGAAATTATCGAAGTAATTTAACATCTGTCTTAGTTCAATTTCCTTCACAGTCAATAGCAACATTTATTGATAATTATGCAACAAAATTGGAACATCGTAGTGAAAGAGATCAATTTTTTACAACCGTACAAAGTCTTGTACAACTAGTGCAACGTTATCGAAATGGTATAAAAGGTCATATGAAAACAGTTATAACAGATTTAATTAGAAACTATTTAAGTATCGAAACAGTATTTCAATTCGGTCAATATGATAAATGTTTAACACAATTACGAGATAAATATAAAATTGATATGCATAAAGTTGTTGAACTTGTTTTTTCACATTCAAATTATAATTCGAAGAATGCTCTTATTATCATGTTGATTGATTTATTATTTGAACGTGATCCTAGATTATCAGATGAATTAGCAGCATTATTAAATGAACTAACGTTATTAACACATGCACACAATGCCAAAGTTGCATTAAAAGCAAGACAAGTATTGATCGAATTTCAACAACCTCCGTATGAATTAAGACTTAATCAAATGGAATCAATATTTTTAAGTGCACTTGATATGTATGGACATAAATTTTGTCAAGAAAACTTACAAGTAGTTTGAAGAAAAATAAAAGATATTAAACAATTTATGTTTTTCTTTCTATTTAGAAATTGATTCTATCTGAAACGAGTATCTTTGATGTTTTGCATAGTTTCTATTTTCATCCAAATACTCAAGTGCGTCAATCAGCCCTGGAAGTAAATATTTAACAAAAATAAGTTTATCGACATTGCTCATTATGATGAATTTTTGAATATCATAGGTTTATGTTCGTCGTTCATATATATCCTATGATCTGATTAGTGTTCAACATGGCTTTCTTTCGGATGGTACTTGTACTGTTCAATTTTCATTGTATTTACCATTAAATCATCCGAATCGGTAAGAAGAAAAGAAAACGAGAACGAAAAATAGAGAGACTGTTTCTATTTAAAAGTTAGTCAAAAAAAAATCGCTCGACATGACAATTGTCTAAGTTTTCATTCATGATAAAAGCCCTCGAATAGATGACGCTTCAATTTGATATTGGCCTATTTATTAGAGTGCACGAAGAGAAATCGGATCTCTAGAGTTGTCACTAACATTGAGTTCTTTTCATATCTTCACTCGTCTTCCAAGAAAGGAGCATACAACTAATTAAACGACATATCGATTAGTAATTATTTCTAAAAAAAAAATTTGATGGATTGAAAATTCTGCAGTTTTTTACAAGTGTTGAAAAATTGGCCAAACATTTGACATGTTGAGTAAGCCCATAAACTTTTTCTGGAACATGATCTCTGTAGAAATCATAGTTCAATTATCTATCTTACGTGACTGTTAGAAATGTCTAGTTTTAAACGGTGTTTGTAATACGTTTGTTTAGTACTTTCTTGTTTTCTTCCTGAATATCTATAGTATTTATTTATAGTCCTATGCACGAATGATAATCTCCTTAAAAATAAAAAAAACATTTTTTTTTCTGTAAAGAACACAAATTATGGACTCAATTAATTGATGTACGTGTAACATTATGTTTATTGATTTGTAGACTGTATTTACAAGAATCTGCAGGTCGAACTGGTAGTTTTACAGATGATATGATGATGTTGGACGATGAAGATCCACAATTATTTCGACGTACTGGCATAATAGCTGCATTCGATAATTTAGAACGAGCAAAAAAGTTAGTTTACTCGAAAGCAAAAAGAAAAGTAACATTCATAATTATAATTTTCAATACTTTTTATAAATCTAGCTGTTTCGATGAATTATTAACACCATTTTCATCAGCCCCATGCTATACACGTTCTTCTATTCGTAATCGTAGACCCTTGCATGGACATAATCGACAAGCATCATTTGATAGTTCAACTCAAAAGGCTACCGTACAAGTAAAATAAAAACAGGACGAACCTATTCTCTATGCTTATATACAATTGTTTTATTAATCATAGATTGATCAAGCAACAAATCTTATTTATGTATTTATTAAAGATGATGCTGGTCTGCAACAAAATTTAAAACTCGATGATGTATTTTTACAGTTTGTTCAATCAAAAGTAAGTCGAATTATTGAAGAGCAAAAACGTAATGACAAATCTATAAATGAATCTATATAATATTAGAAACAAATGTGTATGGCAAAGAATATTCGTCGGATAACATTTTCACTTGCAACAAAAGTAACTACTGGAAATTTTAAAATAAAAATAATATACAATGCTTGATCCATCTTTTTTTTTCACTTTGATTTAATTATAGCGTCAATTTCCAGCTTATTTTACCTATCGAAAACGATTAGATGTAGGATAAAGAAGTTTGTTTATTTTCTCTTGTTAAATTTTTCATTTCATTTCTTATAGTTTGGTGAAGATAAAATCTTTCGAAATCTTGAACCTGCACTTGCATATCAACTTGAACTTTATCGATTACGTTCATTCGATTTAGAATTCGTTGCAACATCGAATCGTAAAGTACACATATATTTAGGCAAAGGAAAAATTCATAGTAAACTAAACGATACAGCAGATTATCGTTTGTTTGCCCGTTCCATTATTCGACATTCCGATCTAGTAACGAAAGAAACAAGTTATGAATATTTACAAAACGAAGCTGAACGTACACTACTCGAAGCTATGGATGAATTAGAACTAGCATTTTCGCATCCATTAGCTAAAAAAACAGATTGTAATCATGTATTCATGTGTTTTGTACCAACTGTTTGTATTGAACCAAGTAAAGTTGAAGAGAGTGTTCGTGAAATGGTACTACGCTATGGTAAGTCATCGAGTTTTGATTAGCTCGATGTGAAAATTATATTTGAATGTTTTAATTCAAGAAAAAAATTTGCTTTTTAACTGTAAAATCTAGGTCTTCGTTTATGGAAACTACGTATTCTTCAAGCTGAATTGAAAATGACATTGCGTCTAACACCGGATTCTGAAGCCATGCCATTTCGAGCATTTATGACATATGAAAGTGGTTATCATCTTGATATATCACTATATCGTGAAGTAACAAATCAATCAACAGGCCAGACTATATTTCAAACATATAATATTGGTAAACCAGGTCCATTCGATGGTCGCACATTGCATGAACCATATCTAACAAAAGATCAATTGCAATATAAACGATTCACAGCTCAATCAAATAGTACAACCTATGCTTATGATTTACCTGAAATGTTTCGACGAGCTTTACTTGTATCATGGAAACAATATGTAGAATTCAATAGACCAAAAGATCAAACAGTACCAAAGGATAATTTTCTTTGTCAAGAACTTATACTTGATAACTTAAACCAAGGTACTGTGAAAAGAATGTTTCTTAATAAAAAAATCGAAATCAATTTCGTTTTCTCTTTTGAAATAGTCAATTGTCATGATACGTCTTCTGCACTTTCACCTACATCTATGTCATCAGGTAGATCAAGTTCGCCATCAACATCGCCAGTATCGAAATCGTCTGCATCTGAAATAAATACTAAACTGCAACAATGTGGTCTTATAACACGTACACGTTCACCAGCAGAAAATGATTGTGGCGTAATTGCATGGCGTATTCGTATGAAAACACCTGAATGTCCCAATGGTCGTACAATCATTGTTATTGCTAATGATATCACGTATAAAATCGGTTCATTTGGCATGGAAGAAGATTTATTATTTCAACGTGCATCAGAATTAGCACGTCTCGAACGTGTACCACGTATTTATATATCGGCCAATAGTGGTGCACGTATTGGTCTTGCTGAAGAACTTAAATTTCTTTATCATATAGCATGGAATGATCCAGAAGATATTGAAAAGGGCATACGCTATTTATATTTAACATCGGATGATTATGCACGTGTAGCACATATGAACTGTGTACGAACAGAATTAGTAGAGGATGATGGAGAATCAAGATATAAAATTCTTGATATCATTGGAAAAGAAAATAGTTTAGGTGTAGAAAATCTACGTGGATCTGGAATGATTGCTGGTGAAACATCACTTGCATACAATGTCATAGTAAATATCTGTGTTTTTCATGTGACAAATGAATTTGATTCTATGTGTTTGTTTAGCCTACAATTAGTTTAGTGACATGTCGAGCTGTAGGTATAGGTGCTTATCTTGTACGACTTGGATCTCGTGTTATACAAGTTGAAAATTCTCATATTATATTGACGGGTGCTGGTGCACTTAATAAAGTACTTGGTCGAGAAGTTTATAATAGTAATAATCAATTAGGTGGTATACAAATTATGTATAATAATGGTATTTCACATGATATTGTCAAAGATGATTTTGAAGGATGTCTATTAATACTTCGTTGGTTGTCTTATATGCCCGAAACCATGTTGCATTTACCTCCGACCCTACCGGGATTTTATGATCCGATTGATCGTCCGATTGATTTTATTCCCACATCGACACCATACGATCCAAGAAATATGATTCATGGACGACAACTTGCACCAACACAACAATCTATAAATCATTTTGACGCAGGAATTTCTATGGGGGCATCATATCAATCGGGATTTTTCGATCGAGATTCGTTTGTTGAAATAATGAAAGGTTGGGCGAAAACTGTTGTATGTGGTCGTGCTCGTCTTGGTGGAATTCGTAAGTATTGAACGAATCATGAATAGAAATCTCCTGAAACGAAATCTATTCCTTCTAGCTATGGGTGTTATTGCTGTTGAAACACGTACAGTCGAATTAGAACAACCAGCTGATCCGGCTAATTTCGATTCAGATGCTCGTACAATACAACAAGCTGGTCAAGTATGGTTTCCTGATTCAGCATTTAAAACTGCTCAAGCCATTAATGATTTTAAACGTGAAAATTTACCACTAATGATATTTGCCAATTGGCGTGGTTTCAGTGGTGGAATGAAAGATATGTATGATCAAATTATGAAATTCGGTGCTTATATCGTCGATGCTTTACGTGAGTATGAACAGCCCGTATTCAACTATATACCACCATTTGGTGAATTACGAGGTGGCGCTTGGGTTGTTATTGATCCAACCATTAACTTACGTTACATGGAAATGTATGCTGATCGAATGAGTCGTGGTGGCGTACTTGAACCGGAGGGTACGGTCGAAATAAAATATCGCATGAAAGATTTAACACGTACAATACATCGACTTGATCCTGTTTGTCGAGAAATGGTTTCTGAAATAACATCATGCACAACGGGTGCAACAATTAATATTAAAGAAGATCTTGAAAGAAGGTTAGTTGATCGAGAAAAAATACTGTTACCTGTATATCAACAAGCTGCTGTCATGTTTTGTGATCTGCATGATACACCAGGTCGAATGCAAGAAAAAGGTGTTATTCGAGTAAGTTAAATCATGAAGTAATTGTTTTTCGTTCCCTTCAAAATGTTATCATGCTTGTTTGTGTTCGTCTCTTTAACAAGGCAATATTAGATTGGCGAACAAGTCGTGAATTTTTTTATTGGCGTTTGAAGCGTCGTCTAGGCGAAAACCATGCTATTAAAACAATAATCGCTGGTGAATCTTCTATTGATTATCAATCAGCTTCTAATTATCTCCAACAATGGTTTAATGAAGATAAAAATAATGATGTAAGGGAATATTTCATTGAATTTCATTTTTACGATTTTAAAACCACTCTATTTAGTTATCATTATGGGCCAACGATAAAATTGTTGCTGAATGGCTTGATCGATTCGAATCATCGTCATCGTCATTGAACGATCGTATAAAATCTTTACAAAAGCGCTATGCACGTCGAAATATTCATCAGTTTGTTGAATTTTTTTCTAAAACAAAATCAATTATTTATTGATGTTGTGTTCTTTTTTTCCAAAGATTACTTCAAACATATCCGGAATTTCTATCAGATATACTACAAGAGATAACTGATGAACAACGCTCTGAAATCAATCGTATTTTAAACAGTAAAACAACAACTACAACAAAAAAGTGAACATCGATACCTTGATTAAAAAAATCTAATCAGTTTGCATGCCCTTCTGTTTTCGTATGTTATGAATAATTTTTCTTGTTTGTTTTTCATGAACACAACAAAAGAAAACGTTCGTTTTCATTGATATTGTTTCATTCATTTTATGTGAAATAGGATATCGAACACTTTGTTTTGTTTTAATTCATATTTTCTTTCTCGAAATGATAATTCTCCCTTTATGTTTCTCATCAAGTGTGAATAAACATTCTCATTCACATATCAATTGCCAGATTTTATTTTTCACAGCATTTTCTTTTTGCAGAGCTATGCTGTTTAACGAACCATGGTCTCTTTCTATTTCACTTTTCGAACGTTCATTAGCTTGTATTAATTTGGTTGCATTCATTTCGTCATTATCCCAATGGCGTGGTCAAATAGGTAGTACTGGAATTTTACCTGCTTATAGTTTTGTACGTTATTGGAAAGAACGTAACATGACGTTTCTAAAACGTCCCACACTTTGCTTGATTATTTCGGATTCGGACAATTTTCTCCTAGCACTTCATTGGATAGGAATAGTTTGTTCGATAATGGCGTTTTTTGCAATTATACCACCGGGTATATGTCTACTTGGTTGTTGGTTTTGTTATTCATCATTGGTGACTGTATCAACAACATTCATGGGTTTACAAATGCATTCAAACATACTAGAAACAGACATGCTTTATATACTATGTTCACCATTTCTTGCCGTACAACCAGAAGTATTGGTGTTCATTCAATGGTCACTTCTATTTCGTATTATGCTCGGTGGAGCAATTGGAAAAGTAAGAAAGTCACATGAAAAGAAAAGAGATCTATTCATAGTTAGTATGTTTGATTCTATTTTAGTATACAGGTGGAGATCGAAGTTGGAAAGATGGTACAGCAATGTTATGGCATTATTGGACTCAGTAAAATAATATGAAAAAAAAATTGTCATTTCGAAAAAAATTATATTATAGATTTTTTTCTCTATTGCAGGCCATTGCCGAATCCATTATCACCATATTTTTATCGAATGCCACCTTCGATTCATAAATATGAAACATATTTTACGTATATTAGTGAAGCTATAGGAGCATTGCTTTGTTATACACCACAAACAGTACGCTGGATTTCGTATGTTTTCTTTTTACTTATTTTATTAGGAATTAATGTAACTGGAAATTATGCTCATCTGGCACCATTAACAATTACAGAAATGATTTTACTTTTAAATGATAATGTGTGGCGTTCGTTAATTCCTTTTGATTTTTTGATATCATTTCTTGAATATACTGCAATACCACCATATTCAATGGCATGGCCATTTAAATTATTACCATGGTTTCTACTTGGTTTACCGTACTTCTTTATATCCCTTGTACCATTATGGTCAACATTTGCTGGTCAAAATCCATTCTCATGGCCAATTTTTATTCGATATTCAATTCAGCCATTAAGATTAACTCAATATCTATATCAAAATCAATATTTTCAAAGGTTTTTTCTTACTCCATGGAATTATCTAATGGAATGGTCACAATATGGACATGATTTAATATCACCGTTGCGACTTTGCGGTCGTTATGTTAAATTTGCTCATATGACAAAACGTCGTTGGGAAATTGTCGTCGAAGGAAGTGATGATAGATCGACGTGGTATGAATACGAATTTAAATATAAACCATCAAATATTAATAAATCGTTGGCGATTGTACCATTTTGTCATATGCCAAATCTTGATTGGAGACTTTGGTAAAATTTAATTTTCAACAGTAACAATGACAAAAGTAAAAATGTATCATATGTTTAGGTTTTTGCCTAATGATGCAGCTCGAGGTGCTCCACCACCACATTGGTTTGACGTATTCTTAGAACGTATTCTTGAACACAATCGATCAGTTCTATCGTTACTTGGTCCGCTACCAGAACCATTTCGTAATAAACCACCGAAATATATACGTGCATGGTTATATGATTATCGTTATACGTATAAACGTGAGCAAGATTTAAAGGAATTAGTCGAAAATACACCACCGAATCAAATTGGTAGAATTTGGTATCGTAATCGTATTGGGCTTTACGCGGAAGCAATCAGCAAAGCAGAGTGATATATTTATGATGATTATTATTTTTCACCCCGTCAATTCTAGTCATGAAGTACTCAAGCATGTTGTGTTCCTCAATACCTTTTTATGTCCTGATATTTCTCTTTTTGTAAGTTTTACTCTTGATCTGTAACCTAATTGATTAGTTTTAGTATGACCTAAATACAGCATTGAGGACGTTGATTATTTCGAAAATCGACTTGATTGAACTTCGTACATGTATTTCAAACTTACATCAAGATCTCATCCAAGTTTAAGGATGAAATGTTGTTTTAGAACATTGCTAATCTTACCTCGTGTCTATAAATATTTCGGAGAAACTCCTATCATTGAAGCTCACATGTGTGCATATATATGTCAGAGATGAGGTGCACCAACGAAACATATCGATGTCGTACTCATGAATTATGTAACAATAAGTTAGAAAAAAATGACGAAGAAAGACTACGTAGACTCCTACAAAAAGAAACAGTCGAATTTGTGAAAACTCGGCATATTAGTATCATAATTCCATGAGGCGGGATCATGTATATGAAATGAATGTATTTTAGAGTCTATTTATCTGTGATCTAGAAGAAGTTGGTTTGTGTTTAATAGAAATGTGTTGTATATAATGCTTTCTACACTCTGATATTAGAGTGATTCGATCAAATGACAGATTGATCTTTTTTCTTGAGAATATGTCAATTGAAACTTTTCATTTTCAATAAATTACTAAGTTGGAAAATCAGACAACATCGTAGTTGATTTCAATCCATCGATATTTATTTATTTTTTTGGTATTTGTCCTTACCAGAATATTCAAAAAGGGATTTGTATTCCGATAAGAAAAACAAAATACAAAGGATGATAATAGAAATCAATTTTACTTCTAAAGGTGAGCATCAATCGGAAATTCTGACGAATCTTGTACTCATGTATTGAAAATGCAAAGACAACATTCTCCAACAATTAACTCCCGTATTCTCATACGTAAACAGATATATCATTTTTTCGATAGTCTTTTTCAATATTTTCCATGGACTGTGCGATGCTCTTATTGTAATCAGAAACGATGATTTTCCGTTAGCTGCACAGTCCACATTTTGCATGATCCTTGATTCTCAAAGAGAAAGCACACAATTAAACAAACTCTCTTACAATCTCTCCAACCTTTGATGTTCTCTTCGAACTTTGTCCAGGAAAATAAAATTCATGACAATCATGTTAGATACATTAAATTGACTGGTTGACGACCAATTCCACTTTTCTCATCTTATGAACACATTTGCGATCTAGGATATACTTTAAATTATGTTGCCTACGTGTATCGATAGGAATTTAAAAAAAATATTCAGTTGTAACCTGTGATTAACATGTATTTGTCCAGTCATTTTATGAAACTATACAGCATCTGTCAATGCTTGCACAACTAAGACATTTTAATAATTTTTTAATACTTGTGCTCTTTAGATTTTCAAAGTAGAGAAATGGGACAAAAATAGATTTGAAAACTACCCGATCTTCATTCTTATGATTTTTCGAAGAACTAATATACTCAATGAACACTTGTTTGCAGTAATAACACCATCAAAATGTCTCGGCTATAAATCTTCACTCTATCGTATCATTTATCCATATTTACTTCATTCAATGACAGAACTTGTCTAGATCAAAGTCATTCTTCATGATATGAATACTAGACAGTAGTAATTGATGAATACTTTCTCATTCTCTCTATTTATTCGTTTAAGTATGCACTCTCTGACAAGCTAAGGAGTATGATCTACTTTATTGAGTGTGACGAATACTTTCGCCCTTTGTTTTTATTAAAGCTATTCTGTTTTTGAGGATATATCGCGAGCATTAGATGTCACGTGTACAAAACAACAAAAGAATCATTCATGCTCATAGAAGAAAATAATAGATTTCTAATAGAGTGATTCTACATTTTAATGTTGTAAAACAACCTCAAATTTCGATAGAGAAAGGTGTCGATCAGTACTTCGTCGAAAACGTATCATCAAGTTATTACTATGTGATGATGTGTATGTTAATCGATCAATAAAATAAAGTAGGCACAATCATAGACGTTCGTCATTATACTTGATCAAGTCGTTTAAATATTCATTTTTCGACTTGTAGAAGAAAAAGTAAAAGACTGTGTTAAAAAATTTTGAATTGAATAAATGTTTTACATAAAAAACACAGATCAAAATTATAGTTCAATATTGTGTGAGCGATAATGATTATTTATGAATAATTCACTAGTAGACAGTACTGACAAACGTTTCAGGAATAAGGACATCGAAATTGTGCATCTACAACGCGTAAAAATTGAAAGGAGAAAAAACAAAGGTCACTATTCAGTATATATTTCTACTTGATTACACGTAGATTTTATTCATTATCCTTTTTGAATATCATCTGTCTTAGTTTCAATTGTTTTTCTGGACAATTGGAATCATCATTCGTTGAAATTAGTAGAAAAGTCGAATACTAACTCAAAAATTAGAGAAAACTATTGGATTGATCAATCAAATCAGAATACGATGATAATACTTGTTTAATTATAATTTTAATTATGATCAGATAGTGAACACTATCGTTTAAATAGGATATTCTTCTCAAACGGTTGATATTCATCTGTTGATTATTTCAAGTGAGGCTATTTCCATGGGATCTCTGACACGCTTACAAAGGTGCTCACCGATTTTCATGAAATTTTCCACGCTTGTAGAGCGTTCAATTTTAGGAAGA